>CAIGRB010008230.1:0-25923 GCA_903798255.1 Fraxinus quadrangulata | reverse complement strand
AAAATTAAAAACTTTTCAAATATTTCAGTTAACAATATTATACTATTATATAATATTATTTACTATTTGAAAATTATGTGTTAATAACGTTTCACAATGAAAATAAAATTAATAAATTATGCGAGAAATATATAAAATATATAATATTATTATAACACATCGAATCAGGTTATCGGATCGAATTGACATATATCCATATTTGCTTCATTTAGTTAACGGATTATCGAATTCGGATCTTGCTCGAATTATCGGATTGGGTCTTTAAATCCATTTTCCATTAATTTTATCGGATTCAGATCAAAATCCAATCAATTGACAGCTCTAATATTATCACCCTTACCCCACCTCCACCACTTGCAGAAAACTCTCTCTCTCCAAATATAAAACACGTCTCGCTCAACATTTGCAATGAAATTTTCCCTCTATTTAATTCTTCAATTTTTAAACAGATTTTTGAAGCATACAAACCATGTCTCTCTAAAATATTTCTCTTTAGATCCCTCATATGTTTCTTCACATGGCTACGCAAGTTAGGGTTCATACACTATATAGAATCTACTTTTATGTTAATCTCTCTCTTTAGATCCCTCACATATTTTGNTGGTTGCGAATAGGTGGTGCTGATGGAGACAGTGGCGGTGTAGGTAGTGGTGATGCTGGGATTTGGGTTGGGTTGGGTTGGGTTGGGTTGGGTTGGGATTGTATAATGAGGGTCTGTGACAAATTATTTAGGTATTGTGATCAATAAATTAATTAATTTGTGATTAATAAATAATATGTGACTGGTAAAATAGATTATTTGTGACTAATAAATAATATGTGAACTAAACAATTGTGAAATTGTGATTAAATTTGTAATTATGACTCATATTTTGTTAATTTGTAACCAATTAATTTCACAATTTGTAACCGAAAAATAATTTGTGACCAATTAATTTGATAATTTGTGATCGTAAAATAAGTTGTGGCCAATAAATAATTTGTTACCTATAAAAAAGTGTAATTTGTACAAAATTTATAATTATGATCATAAATTGTTTTTGTGACTATGACCTTGTGTGGTTTGTGACTAGTATGTGATTGTAATTACGGATTGTTATGTACATGTAGATGAATATTTTCATGTTTTTAATAATACTGATGATGTTTGTTACGTTAAAGTGGATGATACACTGTTTTTTATGATTATTATTTAATTTAAGTTAATTTTTTATCAAATAAAATATGTGATAATATATTTATGATAACAAGTCATAATTAGACAACGTGTCATAATACATTACTGATTGCAAAATGTCAGAATTAACATTGACTTGATCATAGAAAGTCACGCTTAACATATAAATGATCAAAAATTTAAAATGTAAACATGTTTTGTCACATTCATGTTAACATTTGTTTGTTATATATGTCATTGTTAACACAGATTTGATCACATGCAGTCACAGTTACAATATATACATGTCACAAAAATTAACATCTTATAAGAATATGTTTACAAACAATAACAGCTTAAACATATCTTATTACAAATAGTCAAAGTTAAATAGAACTTAATTACATACAACACAAAACACAGTCAATAGGTCACAGTTATGCCGAGATTTTATGAAATAAAAAAACTTGTTCAGAAATTATGAATTATGAAATACAAAAATTGTTCAACTTAAAAATGCACTAAACTAAGCCCATGTTTGATACACATTAAAATTTTCATTCTCATTTTTCTACTCATTTTTAACCACACATTTTTCAATAAAATAATATTTTTCATCACATCAATAACTTTTTTTTAATCACATATTCTCCATCAATATATTATTCCAAAATACATTCTTTCAAAATAATGTGGCTCAAACACACCATAAATAATTTATTGTCTAAAATTTTTTTAAGGATCAGATCGTAAATAAATGGTGCACACGAGACTAAAATTACCCTTTGGGTCATTATCTTCACAATGAGTATGATGTTCAGCTGCCTTGGTAGTAGCTATACTGGATATATTCGATCTCCTCATCATCTTCTTTCATCCAATGCCTATTTTGTGTGCTTTCCACCAAGACGAACTAAACTACTTATATATCTTCCCAATAACTTCAAACTCCTTATAAACCAATTGTATGCTGAGCCTGATGCGTGCGTACCTTCAAAATCTAATAACAAATTTACTATATGTACTTTGGAAAAATCAGATTACTGCAAATACGAGCTTCATCTTTTCCAACTAAACGATGTTCATTAGTTTTCCATCTAAACTGTGACTCATATATTGAATAGGAATGTTGTGGCTCCAAATCAAAGATTTTTGGGAGAAATTGTAGTGATTAATAGAGAGAGTTGGAAATCAAGGATTCTAGAGAGAGAGATATTGTTTGATTGTAGGTGGAGAGTGTTAGATTTAAAATGTAAATTGGAAAATCCCAAAAAAAAAATCAAAGTAATGGAGTTATAATTGAAGTCAAAAAGTCATTAGGATAGTAATATAGGTCTACAAGGAGTCAAGGAATTCATGGACTAAAGAGGAAAATTTTCTTGCTACGCGCCAGCAGGCGTTCAAGCGCCCAAAACATGAAGCCCATCACTCGTTGGCCGCAAGGTTGGCGCTCAAGCGATGGTGAGGGTTAGCCAAAACTTGTTTTACGATTTTTACACAATTTTTGACAACATCCTAAGTAAAAACAAGTTTGTTGGGAATAAGGGAGATCTGGATTACTATGATTCTGATCCTCATGCCGCTAACTCTTCCTAAACCACATTTGTCCCAACCATTGTCGAGTCTAAGAGCATTGGAAATACTGAACCCAAGAATAAGGTTATCATAGGACAGAGTCCAACGAGACAACATAAGACTACTTAACCAAAAACCTAAAATTTGAAACCTCGTTATGTTGACCCTTGGTGCATTCTTACTTTTCACAATTGTGGTGAGTAAAGTCACATAATTCCAAAATGTCATAAGCACTTGAATAAGAACAACAAACAAGATCTAACTACTCATGTTAGATTCTTGACTAATCAAGTGAGTCAGTCGACAAAATTGATGACTTAATTAACTAAAATGACATCTTCTTCTAAGAAGATTTGGGTAAAAAAGAGTGATCTATATGGTCAAAGTCATAATTTAATGGAAGATGGATTTAGAATTTCAGTCTGTAAACTCGATCAAGATCCGAATCTGATATTCTATTAACTAAATTGAGCAAATATGGATGTAGATCAATTCAATCCGATAACAACCTGACCCAATTTGATATAATAATATAATATAATATATTTTATATATTACCGCATAATTTATNATATTATAATAAATTTTATATTGAGATTAAGAATTCTCTCTTTCTAAAATATTTGGATAAGATATCCGATACCACAGCAAATCGGATATGGATTTAATAGTCAAATATATGTTGTATTATAGGATCAGATCAAAGAATTATTCTTATCGGATCGGATATAGGCAATTCTGATCCATTTACAGCCATATGTGCATGCATGTGTAAGTTTATTGAGTTCATATATTTATGCATGCACTCTATTTTTTTTCTTTCTCATATCCATTCATTCGAACTCAAGATAAATTGTGAAACCAATAAGTTTTTTGTTTTTTTGGATTATTGCTTATATACTTGATTTATGTTGCATAATACCTTGATATTGGTACACAATAGTGAAGGGGTTTTATTTATATGTCGATTTTCCATAAGTTCATCATCAAATTAGAGAATTTTTCAAAATTCTTACTTAGAACTCGAAAATTAGGATTCTTAAGTGATTTTTGGCGGAATTTCTTCAATTCTTGCATGATTGATGGAGTTCGGGATAGGGCTAGATGTTGGGTTTTTTTATTGTGTTTTGAATTGAGGATTGCTCATGCATTTGATTGAATTTTGCACTTCATTCCTCTCTTTCATATACAAAGTGTTTGATTAAATATCCCATTAACATTCTCGTTCGATTTTTTGCCTCTTTTTTGTCAAAAATCATCGAGCACACACGCGTTAACACATTCATACCATTAGATTGTACTTTTATATTGTTTTGCATCAAAATTGAGGGGGACGCAATTTCACCCTCTGTTCCCTTGCATTCATGCTCTGCATCTCTTAGTTTTGTCCCTTGGTTACGTTCCTAGGTTGCATGGCATGTTTTATTCATGTGCTTTATTAGTGTTGGCTACATTGTATCACGTGCATGCCAACTATGTGTCTCGTTGCTATGCATGTTAACACTTTGCATTGTTCCACTTGCATATCATGCATTCATTCAAATCTTTAGGTGGCTTTTCATTTAGGTACTTGACTTAATTCATTTTTTCTCGTATTTATGTGTTCTATTGCCATATCACATGTCGGATATGCCTCCAAAAAAGGCCAAGTCTACTGACAAGAAGTTGAGTGGTTCCACTTCTTACGATCGCTCGAGATTCATTTCCTCCATGGCACATGAGGTCTTCAAGTCATAGTTTTCCTCCCACCCATATCTTGTTGAGTGTGAGGTAACACTTTTCGACTTTCATGCCATTATGGCTACCATCTTCACATCACGTCGATGGGAGCATGTCCTTCGTAACCTTACCATTCCTTCCCGTTCTCTAGTTAGGGAGTTCTATTTGAATATTCATAAGGTTGGCGGGTCTCGTTTTTAGAGTGTTTATTCTTGGTCAGATTTTGAAAATTAGTCCCGATGTAATTCCTAAGTTATAAATGTACCTCAGGTTTTTCACCCTATTTTTCCATTTATTATACCTTTGATGAATCTTTCTCATACACTTTTTATGTCGACGTTGTTTAATTGTGCCATAGATGGTGGTAAGGGATCGATTAATACTACTTCCATCTCGATATAGTGCAAGATTTTGTTGCGCATTATGTACACAAATCTCTGGCCTGTTTCACATAGGACTAACATTTTTCTAGATAAGGCTAGAGTCCTTATGCTCTATTACACGGTGACTCGATTAATCTTCCTTCGTTTATTTGTCATTTCGAATGAGAGGCTAGAAGATAGGTCTTTCATATGCCCGTCTCATTCAGAGGTTAGTGACTGGGTTGGGAATTACATTTACATTTGAGCATATACCACGGCCTATCGACCTGGTCACTCTAGCTCAAAGTAGATTACACATTCCCTCTTCTTCTGAGTTGACTGAGGACCTAGACTACATAAGATCCACATCCATTTTTCGATCCTGATATTTCATCTTGCTTATGATATTCCAATTCCATCTGATCATTATGTTCTTGCTTCATCTGATCATAATATACCTTCGACATCTACTACTGTTCATCTACTTGCTTCTGGTCCCATTGACCCCTCACTAGCGATTATGGGCCAGTTATTTATTCGTCTTGAGCAGCAGACTCATATGATGACTGACATTACCCAGCTACGGTCTACCTCTATGTGACTTACTGTAAATGTTACTGTACTTCAAATTGATGTACAGTGGGTTCGCCGCACTAAGATGATGGAGATGATTCGGATGCGAGTAGTGAGACCGATTAGTCAGTTTTTACCAATATTCAAAAAATCGAGTCGAACATCGACCCGAAAAAGATAGATGGTCCAAGGTTAAATGATCAAATTGGGTTCAAATCGGATGACAAATTAAATAAATAAATACACAAATAAACTATAAAATATCATAACTAAAATAGATTTTTCAATTTTAGCTTACTAATTCAAAATAAATATAATCCATGTTTTTTAATTATATTTATTATAGTAATTTATTTTATAACATCAAAAACTAACAATTATATGTCCAAAATAATTTCTTTGTTCAATGAGCTAGTTTCCCACATTGGAAGAAGAGTCTCCTTTAAAAAAGAAATAAAGGAGCATCATTTGTATTAAAAAAGTTATTTGGGTCTTCTATTTTTAATAGGTGGCCCCATCAAGATAGTTAAATTGTTTTGTGAAAAAAAATTATATTAACCGGAAAAGTCGGGTCTGGTTTTTCGATTCACGATTAAACCGATCGGGTTAATGGTTTATTAGCCAATTTTTTTTTTTGGTTAATGTATGAGTATTGAATCGGATTAGAGGCCAGTTCATGATTTTTATAACATTGGTTTTTACCCTTTGTTATGTGTGACAATATGGGGAGTAGTTTTAGGAGTTGAGCTGCTAATGTATTTACTTTTGACATTTTGGGATGTACATGATATTATTGAATTTCAATGTTTGATGATATTAATGTTATATTTGGCATTTTGTTAAACATTGATATTATATCTTAATCTAGCTAGCAGGATATTATTGATCATTTATCTCAACTGATATATGTTATTTCCTTATCTGTTTTTACGTACTTTTGCACTTGGTATTTGTATTGTTAATTTTAGAAAATGGGTTTGACAAGGAAAGTAAGATACAGTTGAGTCATTGGGACTTGGGTAGATAGGAGTTGTTTATTTTTTCATAATGCATATTCATAATACTTAGTTTTGTCACGGAATGTCAAATGAGGAATTTGTTAAGTTTAAATTGTAAATTGGCAAATACTAGACAAAATCAAAGTAATGGAGTTGTAGTTAAAGTCAAAGAGTCATTGAGATAGTGGTATAGGTCTACAAGGATTCAAGGAGATCAAACATAGACCAAGAAGGAAAAAATTAGCTAGAAAACCGCTCACTACGTGCCAAGCAAGCGCTCAAGCCCCCAAACCAGGAAGCCTGCGGCTCGTTGGCCATGAGGTTGGAACTTTAGCGGCGGTGAGGGTTAGCCAAAGCCCGTTTCGCAATTTTTAAACATTTTCCAATCGTATTTCAACCTAAATACTTCATATTACAAATACCCAAGCCATTCAACGTCTCAAAATGTGGTTGAACATTACTTGATCCTATTGAATATAATTTGAAGATCAAACAACATTTTTCAACAATCAATTGATTCGATCACACTATCAAAATCACAAATTCGCAAAACACCAAATCAACCCCTTTTGTTACATCTATCAAAGAGTTCTGAAAATTCGGAAGGTGATCGGAGATCCAATTTGTGAAGAACGAGTTCGTTATTGGTGATTCACAAAGATAAAAGATTTCAGAGTTCTGAATTTGGCGCTGAAGTGCATAATCAAAGGAGTTCCTCGATGATTATAGGATGAGATCGAAGTCTACTAAAATTTAGTGTGTCTGGACCAATACTATAAGTCAAATCTTTTATAGTGAATTTTACTGACAAGTTAGCTTGAAAGATTTTGATTCTTGTGAAGAGATTTTCAAGGGATTTTCGTCCGTCATCAAAATCTTGATGTATTATCTACTTTTTGCAATATTTAAACTACATAATTGACATCTATGTTTAGATTTGTGTTGTTTAATTCATCGTATATATTTAATTGTTACATGTTGCAATTAATAATTTGGTAAAATTAAATTCCTCATATTACACCTATTTTCCCCTCTAGATATTAGTTGAGTTAAACTTCGATATTTCAGAGAAAGATAAATGGTAGAGTTTCTTCCTTTTTTTTTTGGGATTTAGTTTGAATTATATTTTATCCCAAAATACACTATATTATCTATATAGTATATATATTTAGATATTATTATATTACATTTACGACTTGATTTTTGAAACTAATTTGCAAGATGGATTAATAGCAGAAAACCCTCTAGAAAAGTTTTCATTTGTGATATACCATATACTTATTGGAAATCGAAAAAAAAAAGAACCATATTTGAAACATTTTGTGTGAAAATCTCATACAGTCAGATTTTCCGTTAAATACAATAAAATATCAAAATAAAAAAGTAATAATTGTAATGTTAGTATCTAAACTTTTTGTTCTTTTACAAATTATACCCAAATTTTTTTATGTCCCAACCCACAATTTCAAACTTTTAAAACTTTATTTTCCACCTCACCTCACTTCATTTCCCTCCCCAAAACTTTATTATTTTATCTCATCCCAAATTCATCATTCTTTTTCTCATTAACAATGAAAAATCATAATCAATAAACACATATACAGAATTTATATAGACAATTTTCATATGCGCTCAAATAAGCGCAAATTGAAATTAAAATAAATTTAAAACACATACACATTGAATGAACGCATACCTGAAAGTGTTGAGAGAAAAAGAATATCGACTATCACACATTGATTTTTATATTAATATTTAATTGAACTCCAGTAAAATGAACTGAAAAGAAAGAAAAAAAGAGATATACATTATAACCATTTCTATTTCGAATGTACATAGACGTAGAAAAAATAAACACTTAAATTAAATAATATCACTGTAAGAAACTTCAAATTGGTAGTCAAAAGCATTTTTTTTAGCTCCTAAATCCCCCACCCTAAAGATCCCTATTTGAAATGAATTATGCTAGAGGTATATTACTCTTCACATAATTATTCACTTATGGGGCCCTGTCGCCCCTCCAATAGGGGGGCTCCACTTGACCCTTATGTGAACCCTTAAATTAAATAAACACTTAAATTAAATAATATCGCTGTAAGAAACTTCAAATTGATAGTCAAAAGCATTTTTCTTAGCTCCTAAATCCCTCACACCAAAGATCCCTATTTGAAATAAGAGGAAGAAATGATGAATTTGGGGTGGGGAATTTTGGAAGAAATGATGAATTTGGGGTGGGGAATTTTGGAAGTGATTAAATAAAATAATAAAGTTTTGGGAAAGAAGATGAAGTGGGACGAGATGGAAAATAAAGTTTTAAAAGTTTGAGATTGCGGGTGGTACATAAAAAAAATTGGGTATAATTTGTAAAAGAATAAAATGTTTGAATACTAAAATTTCAATTATTACTTTTTCATTTTAACATTTTTACTGTTTTTAATGGAAAATTTGAAGGTAATGAGGTTTTTAGCATAAAATGTTTCAAATAGGAGGTTTTCTACAATTTTCAATAGATTGGGGGATATATCGAAAATGAAGATGTTTTGTAGGGGATTTTCTGCTATTAATCATTTTCAAGATTGTTAGTTATGAAATGTTATTCTTAGGCCCTGTTTGATAGGGTGACAATTCCATGGAAAATTAATTCCATTTTCCCACTTCTTTTATTGTTTGATTGGATTTTTTTCTTTGACAATTGGAATTCTCACTTCCTCCCACACGGTCATAAATTCTTGGTTTTCCTTGAATTCATTTTCCCACCACTTAGGTGGAAAAATGGTTTTCTAGGTTTTTTTTTTTCAATGGAAACAAATTTAAGTGGAATTGTAACAAATTTTATTCATTTAATGGACAATTTTCATGAAAAATAAAGTCAAACGAACACTAAAAAATCCAAAATTTTAATGTTTTTCAGGTAAAAAATTATACCAATTAAACACAATTAATTGATAATTCCCTGGAGAACAAGTTCCAGACAATTCAATTTCTTAAAACTCATTTTTTTTTATTCAAATTTCATTCTTATAATGAAACGAATACTTTAAAGTATAGTAATTGTGTATTTTTTTTTCCATAATTTTTACCACTGCAACTTGTTTGAATGATAGTTTTTGGGTGTCAAACTTCTATGAATGTATCATGTGATGTCTGTCAGTTCCTTTTTTGTGTTTTCCCCCCTATAATCACACACTTCTCTTTCACATATATGCCACATTATTGTATTACATACGACAAAAATCAAGCTATAATTTTTTATCTTTTTATTGTACAATCAATTTTTATTTATTTTTAACCATAGCCATTCATTACTGTCATGTATATATTACAAGTCTAGCACCCTAAGCTTGGCTTGATTATAGTTTTTCAATTTAGCTTTGCAAATAGAAGTAGGATTTAGCAGTAATGTTTCATTGAGTATTTGTAATGTTGGAAGTGACTCTATATTTAGGTTACGTATCCTTTCCTTAGTTATAGAGGTAAAGATCATAACTCATACCTTAGTACTTTACTCTTATAATTAATTTATAGATACGAGTCCGTCCAACACCTCACCGGATACAAATGGTGTTTGATTAATTAATATATAAAAAACTTGGCAAACTCTGACATGAGGTCAACATTATTTGTACTCTCTTGACCTTTGATGCACCTTTTACAGAAAAAGTGAAACCCAAATGAAAAATAAGTTCTTGGACTCCAATTTAACGAGGTTTTGAAAAAAATATATTTTGAAATAATAATTTTTTTGAGAAATGTATAATTAAAAAGTGGAGAAAAATTTTGAATTTATATATAATATTATTTTATTGGATAATGTATGATTGAAAATGAATTTTGAGAAAACGTAATTTTGGTTTAACGAAGCCCAAACAAAAGTTAATGGTCCGTTTGATTCAAAGATGAAATTTAGGTGAAAAGAAAACGAATTGAATGTAATTAAATTGCCTAGAACTTGTTTTATTGTGAATTGTCAATTAATTCTATTTCATTGGTATAATTTTTCACCTGAAAAATGTTGAAATTTTCTAACTTTATTTTTCATGAAAATTGTCAATTAAAGTGATATAATTTCTTACAATTGGGAATTTCAATTCAACTAAAACCAAAAAAAGTGGCAAAGGTGAAAAATCAATTCTTAGAAAAAAAAAGTGCCATCAAACATGGTAAAAGTGGAAAATAAAATTTCAATCTTCCCTGAAAAAAAATGACATATCTAACAGGTCCTAAATTTGTCATTGCCATTCTTTAGTGCCATCATAAACTGTACCCAACTTTGTTCAATATCCCTTTTCTGTTGTAATTTATATCAATGGTAACTCTATCAAACTAATGCTGTTAAGAGATGATTTAAATCTGGTCGTTGATTGATTCTCATTATTTTTAAAATATATATTTTTTGCCTTTTCAGCTAAATATTTTTCAATAAAATAAATTTATATGTAAATTCAAAAATTTTTATTATTTTTGAACTACACATTCTTTTATCAATCTATCATTTCAAAATGTATTCTAAGTTAAAAAAAAAAAAAAGACTCAAACAGGCGTTCCATATGCACAAAAATCTTCGCACCATGCAAAAGGTGGGTGCGTCTGGTTTACTCCGTCGGGCCAGGCGCCGCAGGCCTCTTAGACCCTTGATTAGCATTTTCCCTTGCATTATTGTTGCTGCAGTCCGTATGCAATCACATATTCGTCCACACGTCATTTTCCCAATTTTTACACTCCAATAATTTACGGTTTTACAATACCCAAAAATCCAAAATTCATTTAGCTGTCTCTTTGCAGACGGACGATTCATGCTCTGTCCGTGAATAGTGTTTTACAGCTTTGATCCCGCTCCTCATATATAAATATACACTATATATATACACATACATGTATGCACATCTCTACTGTAGTCGACTCAAAATTTCAATGACAACGAGGCTCACTTGTTGTACGAACTAGTCCTTAACGTCTGAACTGTTGCAGGTGTTTCCATTTATCAGGCACACACCGATTGATTTTTCATCCCACATATGAAATATTTGTACTCCCTCGGCGATCCATGTTTCTTTCATTAATTGTTCATACCCTGATTACCAGTTCGTGTAAGTGGATGAATATGGTAATTTATGATTTTTAATTTTTTTTTAATCTGGATAATAATTCATGTTCTCTCCGTGAGTAGTGTGTTGCAGTTTTGGGTCTGCTCCCACCTATATATATATATATGTGTGTGTGTGACCAACCTGGTGCAGGTAGACCAGTCAGTGCAGTCACACACCGGTTGATTTTTTTATCCCACATTGGAAATATCAATTAAGTATTGTTCTTTATAATTTGCAGTCTCTGGGTGATCCATGTTTCTTTCATTTATGTGTTCATCCTTGGATTTACAGCTCCTTTGCGTGGATTAATATGGGTTAGTTTATGATTTTATTTTTTTTAAAATCTCGAGAATAATTCATGAATGTCTTATGAGAACTGTGGGCTTATGGGATTATCTATTTCTTGGTTCAATTGAATGTTCTTGATACATTTTGATTCGGATTCTAAGGAATCTTGGGGAATTTTTTTTTAAATTAATTTCTTGGCATGTTTTGGTGTTTTGGAGGCCATGTGAATTGGATAAATGGATACTGAAGGATGTTGATCCGTTCTTATTTTTTGTTGTTATTTTTTTGCGGTTTAGCAATTGTGTATTCATGTTACAACTATATATTTATTGTATATTTTCAGATTATTGTGCTGCTAATTCCGCATTCAATCATTTCGTTTTATTGAAAATCGAACACTAGAAGAATGTCTCTGCTTTCCGTGAATGTATCTCAAAATGGTGGCATAAAAAATGTGGATTCTTCGACTAGTGTGATTGAAATGGAAGAATTTGATTTTTCGAGGTTACCTGATCGACCTCGAACTTTGAATATGGAAAGACAACGATCTTTCGATGAGAGGTCTCTTGCTGAGATTCCAATAGGGTTGTCTCCACATCCCCCTTCTAGAGCTGATAACTTCAATCGAGTTCTCGACCATTTAGATAGTATATTTTCGCCCGGTGGAAGATCTGGGCTCAATACTCCTAGGTCGCACTTTGGTTATGAGCCGCACCCCATGACTGCTGAGGCTTGGGAAACTTTGAGACGTTCTTTGGTGTACTTTCGTGGTCGGCCTGTTGGGACAATTGCTGCTTTGGATAACTCTGAAGAAAAACTCAACTATGATCAGGTGAAAGCATATGTACTCTTTACACATTATATAGCACATTGTCTTCTTTCCTAATGATAATTGCCTACTGTTGTGCATTTGTTACTCAAGTTATTATAACATGTATCTTTGCATTTCTCTTTTAGTTAGCTGTGGATGATTAAAATTGGCAAACCTAGAGAAAAATAAGAACAGTTCGCTTAATGTAGTCTCAGAACTTTTTTTTTCAGATTCTTGCAATCGTTCTGCTTTTCAGAGAACATTGTTAGGTTCATCACCTTGTGTAGAGGTACAGTTTCGGTTAACGAACTTGGAGATTTTAGTTCAATTTACGAACTCTATTGTCACGAATGGAAGTTCCGTGTAGAGAAAAATATATTCCAAACTGTGAAATTTGATTCCAAGAAATAATTGATTAATTATTTTGGTCCAACGGGGGAAAGGGAAACTTCATTTGGTCACTGATCTTCGAAGCTTTAGGCATTTAAAATCATGAATATGGTAACTGAAACTATTAAATCTTTGTAGGTGTTTGTCAGGGACTTTGTTCCAAGTGCACTGGCTTTTCTGATGAATGGGGAACCTGAGATTGTAAAAAACTTTATCCTGAAGACTCTTCGTCTTCAATCATGGGAGAAAAAGATTGACCGATTCCAACTGGGAGAAGGTGTTATGCCAGCAAGTTTTAAAGTATTGCATGATCCTGTAAGAAATACCGAAACATTGATTGCAGATTTTGGCGAGAGTGCCATTGGGAGAGTGGCTCCTGTAGATTCTGGCTTTTGGTGGATCATACTACTTCGTGCGTACACGAAGTCTACTGGCGACTCGTCTTTGGCTGAGATGCCTGAATGCCAAAAGGGTATGCGTCTGATACTCAGTTTATGCCTCTCAGAAGGATTCGACACATTCCCAACACTTCTTTGTGCTGATGGATGCTGTATGATTGATCGTAGAATGGTGAGTTTCTCCGAGTCAATACTGTATAGTTATTTGTATTTGAAAATTGTCATTATGATTGTGTTGAAAAACTGATATAGGACCCGATATTTAATTGTGCTTTACATATATGGAATCAATACACAATGCCTATGATATCTTTCAGGTTCCCCAAACTCCTCTTCAGTTGTTTTTTAAGGGATGCTAATCCCCCAGAGAGATATGTTTAGTATTGTTACCATTTTTTCTGTTTGGAGTTACTCCATTGTCCAATCACTTGAGATAACAGAGGTTCATTTTGTAAGCTCGAATCTTCACACAGGGCATCAGGCAGCTTTATTATTATTATTTATTTTTTTCTTCTAGCTTTTAAAAATGGCTAACGAGTCCCTTTAAGAAATTGGAACAATCCCTATGTTCTTACCAAAATTATTTACACAATTGGGACCATTGCTTTCCTTTCTATTGCTGCTTCTCATATGTTTTCTGTTTCTCCTCTTAATGTTTTCAGTTTTACTAACTTCATATACAATTGCTACAAACTCACTCGAGTGACATGTTTGGTAGAGGATTATGTAAAAGGAGCATATTAAGGACTTCCATAATTCCTTCCTGAACCAAACATGAAATCTTTCGATTCATTTGGCTCTCATGCTCAATTCCTTGAGACTTATTCATCTTTCAACATGAAAGATATGTATGACAGTTAAAAAAATATGTCGTAAATTGCATGTTTTCAATTCCGTTTCTCACTGCATATTTTATAACTGGCATACATTTTCAGGGTGTTTATGGGTACCCGATTGAGATACAAGCACTCTTCTTCATGGCTCTGAGATGTGCCTTGGTTTTACTCAAGCAAGATGCTCAAGGAAAGGATTTTATAGAACGGATTATGAAACGTCTACATGCCTTGAGCTACCACATGAGAAATTACTTTTGGCTGGATTTGAAGCAGCTAAACGATATATATCGATATAAAACAGAGGAGTATTCTCACACAGCAGTCAACAAGTTCAATGTCATGCCCGATTCTCTGCCAGAATGGGTTTTTGATTTTATGCCAGTGCATGGGGGCTACTTCATTGGAAATGTTGGTCCTTCAAAAATGGATTTCCGTTGGTTTTGCTTAGGCAATTGCATTGCGATACTTTCATCCTTAGCAACACCTGAACAAGCAACAGCCATTATGGATCTTATTGAATCACGTTGGGAGGAGTTGGTTGGAGACATGCCTCTTAAAGTTTGTTATCCACCCATAAAGAACCATGAATGGCGGATTGTAATGGGATGTGATCCAAAAAATACTAGATGGAGCTACCACAATGGAGGATCGTGGCCAGGTAATCTCTTTACCCCTTCAGATCATTTGGATAGAAATTTGATGAGATTAACTGATGTTGAAAGTGTGCTTTTGAGTGAAGAAGAATGTAACACGGGAAAACTGTTGGACCTATTTTTAGGGAGAAAAATAAGTGGCAACTTAACAATTAAAATTGATTTTTCTGTGTGAATTTTAGACTGTTTTTCGAAAATTCATTGATAAACCATACAACCTGTATAATTTTTGAAGACTTTTTTTGTCAGTTCTTCTTACATTGAATACTAAGAACCATATCTATAAAGGGTTCTCAATAAAATTTGAAAATTGATACATTTTTACTTCAGAGGAATTTTATTCTGTTTTTACTTTAGAAGAATTTTATTTCAGACTACATATTCTGAGGATTTTCGAATGTCATACTATCAATAGTTTCAATCTCTTTATGCTACCGTACTAAGGTCCTCCTTATATTTACTTCAATTATGGTTGGTGCAGTGCTTCTATGGCTTCTCACAGCAGCTTGTATCAAGACAGGGCGCCCCCAGATTGCTAGACGGGCCATTGAACTTGCTGAAGCCAGGTTATCAAAAGACGGCTGGCCAGAATATTATGATGGAAAACTTGGTCGGTACATTGGGAAGCAGGCTCGGAGATACCAGACCTGGTCGATTTCTGGCTATTTGGTGGCAAAAATGATGCTCGAAGACCCTTCACATTTAGGTATGGTTGCACACGAGGAAGACAAACAACTGAAACCCGTCTTGAAGAGATCATCCTCGTGGACCTTCTGATCCTAAATTGCCAATCTTCTAATGTCCAGAACATATTGTTTATATCTTGCAAGAGGAACAGAAATGAGACTAGTTTTAGGCTTGATTTAGGTGCCTTCAAAGTAAGTTTTAGCATGTAAGAGTACTTTGTATGTCTTCTTAGTAAACTAATTTCATTCTTTTTATCTCTGTGTGCAATCTCATTTTCTATGTTGGTCATGGAGTTGGAAACTAAAAGCTCAATTTTAATGTACATCTCGTCGGGCCCCCAGCATCCGATGAAGGATTTAGTTAATTCAGATGGTTCAATAATTCAAGCAGTTGCGAATTAAACATAATAAAGAAAAAGAATTTTTGTATTCAAAATTATTAAAACAAAACTCAAGGCAAAGTTTGTTTTAGCTATTATAAATCTTGAGCATGTGCAAGCACCATTTGACAAACTTAATTATGCCCTCTTAGTCAGAGATTGCAAGTCTTGCTCCAAGTGATACCAGATGATATGTTTCATTGAGTATATATAATGTTTACAAGATTGGAAAGAATCCAAATACATAACAAACTCTATTACATTTTAACAGAATAAAATGCAATGATCTCAATAGCTATCCATGTGATGATCCGTTAGAGAGGTTGTTGGTTTGTTCAGTGGAGTGGATAATGTTGGACTCTTTTGTATTTTGAATTGATTGGTTAACTGCCCCCTTCAAGCTGATGGTGAGAGGTCGAACCATTAGCTTGTCTTTAAGCATATTGAATCTGCTCTTGGATAGTCCCTTTGTGAAAATATCTGATGGTTGGGAAATGGTCGAAATGTAACGAGCAAGAATGTCCCTATTAAAATTTTTCTCTCGAATGAAATGGTAATCAACGTCTATGTGTTTGGTCCTTGCATGAAACACAGTGTTAGAAGATAAAGAAAGTGCCCCCAATGTTGTCAGCCCATAAGCAAGGAGGTGAATGAAGAGGAAAACCGTGCTCCTTAAAAAGCATTCGAATCCAATATAACTTAGTAACAGTGAGGGCCATTGATCGATACTTTGCCTCAGTGCTTGATCTAGCAATAACATGTTGTTTCTTTGCCATCCAAGAAATTAAGCATAGACCTAGAAAAATGCAATAGCCCGTCGTAGACTTGCGATCATCAGGGCTACCAGCCCAATCTGAGTCACAAAAACCATGTAAAGATAAGGATCCTTTACTGTAGTGAAGTCCATGATCAATGGTTCCTTTTAAATATCGAAGCACTCTCTTTGCTACCATGAGGTGGACTGTAGTTGGGCAATGAAGAAACTGACATAGTTGGTTAACACTGTAGGCAATATCAGGCCTAGTCAATGTATAATATTGGAGAGCTCCCACAATATATATGTAAGTAGATGGATCCGAAAGAGGTTCACCAGTGTGCTTGGACAATTTTCCACAAGAGGTGCAAGGAGTCGAAACTGGTTTAGCTCCCATCATTTTAGTGGCATACAGCAAGTCTAAAATGTATTTACCTTGATGAAGATGAAGAGAATCTGAGGTTCGAGAGACCTAAATGCCAAGAAAGTATGATAAAGTCCCCAAGTTCTTGACTGCAAAGTCTTGGCTGAGTTGTTGGAGAAGAGCAGCAACTGTATTGGAAGAATTACTCACCACCAATATATCATCAACATATCTTAAAATAAGGATAGTGACAGTAGATTGATGGAGATAAAATAAAGAAGTATCAACAGATGATCCAGTAAATCCAAGTTCCAAGAGACTTTGAGATAGTCTCCTAAACCAAGTTCTTGGGGCTTGTTTCAAACCATAGAGAGACTTGTGAAGTCGACAGACATGTGATGGAAAATTGCTGTCTTCAAACCCTTTAGGTTGCTCCATAAATACTTCTTCCTCAAGGTGGCCATGCAAGAATGCATTAGATATATCTAGTTGTTGTATAACCCAGCTGTGTGGACTGCCAAGCAAGCACAAGTCTAATAGTGGCAGGCTTTATAACTAGACTAAATGTTTAATGGAAATCAATACCATGTTCTTGCTCATAGCCTTTAGCTACAAACCTTGCTTTGTACCTGTCAATGGTGCCATCTGCCTTTTGTTTGAGTTTAAAGACCCATTTATTTCGGGTTACATGCTTATCAAAGGGTCTAGGACATAAGGTCCAAGATTTATTGGCAATGAGGGCATTAAACTCAAGCTACATGGTTGCTTGCCAATTGGGATCTTTAGATGCTTGGTTATAGGTTCGTGGTTCAAATGGAAGCATGATTGAGGAAATGGCTTGAATTGGATGTTTAGTGGAGGAATAGAGCTGATAATCAGGAAATTGTTTGGGTTTGAGAGAATTGGTTTGGGATCTGGTGACTATCTGTCGTAAAGGGGAGGAATTGGACATAGATAAGGGTGAAAGTGGAGTTGAGAGGTCTTGTGTTTGAGCATTGTCAAGGGGAGGCATATCTGCAAGAGCTGCATCAATAGAGTCAGAGAAAACAGAAATGTTTGTAGGTGAGATAGATGGAGACAAACCTGTTGTGACTGGAGCAGCAGTATCCAATGGAATATTCCCCAAGACGTGAGTAGTAGCAGGGAGAATGGTGTGGAAATAGAATTGGTGGTGAATGATGATGTACTGGCAGAAGGTATGGAATTGGAAATGGAGTTTGCAGCAGGAAAAGTATTTTCATCAAATATTACATGATGGGAGATGTAGATGCAACCAGATTGGACATCATAGCATCTATATCCTTTCTGATTTGCAGCATAGCCAAGAAAGATGCATTTTTTGCTTCTATATGACAGTTTATGAGTAGAGTAAGGTCTTAGAAGGGGATAACAAGCACAACCAAATGTCTTGAGAAGGGTGTAGTCTGGCTGTTTATGAAATAAGAGAAAATATGGTGAATGATTGTCAAGAACATGTGATGGCATTCTGTTTATAGGGTAAGTGGCTGTAAGAAAAGCATCTACCCAATGTTCAGATGGAAGATGTGACTAAGCTAGAAGTGCAAGACCTGTTTCTGTGATATGTCGACGCTTTCTTTCAGAAATGCCATTTTGCTCAGAGGTATGAGGGCATGTCAACCTATGTAAAATGCCATTTTCTGTTAGAAAAGTTTTAAATGAGTTGGAGAGATATTCTCCTACATTATCAGTTTGAAGCTATTTAATTTTAGACTAGAATAAGTTCTCAACAAGACATTTAAATTTAATGAAGCATAAGGCAACATCTGATTTTTGCTTTAAAGGAAACATCCATAAGAACCGAGAGTAATCATCAATGAATATAACACAAAATTTACAGCCACTTATTGAAAGAACAGGAGAGGTCCAGACATCAAAGTGAATAAGTTCTAAAGGATAACTTGACTGATGAACAGAAGTAGGAAAGGGAAGTTTATGACTTTTAGCCATTTGACAAAATTCACAAACTTGTTGTAGCTTGTGAGAACCAGAAACTGAAATAAGAGCATCATGGTGGAGATGTTGCAGAATTAAGGTGGATGGATAACCCAATCTCGCATGCCAAGTCTGGACAGGGGCTGTGAATCCTAGAAAAGCAGTAAATGAAGAGGTGGTGGATCTTTGCTGCCACTTATTTGACTAGAAATGGACTGGATAGAGGCCTGCTCTACTCGAACCTTGGAGGAGGATTCTGTTGGTCTGTAGATCCTTCACAACAAAATATGAGGCAATTAGCACAAAATAACAATTATTATCTTGGCAAAGTTGTTGGATTGAAAGGAGATTAGAAGAGGCCTGAGGACAGTGTAAAATATTAGATAAAAGCAAGGAACTATTTTTGGTTTGAAGAATAGAGGAACCAGTGTTACTTATGATCAAACCTCCCCCATTTCCAACAGTCACTTGAGTTGGACCTTGGTATGATTGGTGATCGATGGTGAGATTCTCCAAAGCAGATGTGTGAAGAATTTAATCCTCCAATGCGCCAAGGATGCCGGGCTCAGCTTGCAACGACACCACCACACCGAAACCGCCGCTACCAAGTCTCCAAAACCGTCACCTTCTCAACTCGGTTTCTCCAATGGTTTTAGCCCACAAAGGACAAAGGGAAGAGGAAGATTTTATAGCCAAGAGGATAGTCACAAAGCCAAGGAACAATTTCTCCAAAGAGCACAAAGCCAAAGTATAGAAGAGAATGGTTCAAGCCTCAAGCACAATAACAATCGTTCTCTCTTTTTGTTCCAATTATGAATAGTGATGGGCAACCATTTTATAGGAATAAAATGGGCTTTTAGGTCAAGAGTAAATAGGGCCCAATGAGACATGAGAATGGGCTAACAATCTATTGGAGCCACCCTAAATCGGTTGGGCCATGAGCGGCTCTAATTTAATTAGGCTGCTTCAAATGGCCCAAGTGGGTTACGAGAACTTGTAGCGGATTGTGGTGTCGATATAAATACATTCAGTCATTTGGTCGATGCCGACTGAATATTAGAGCAAGACTTACATCATCGCCCAGGGAGGTCGTTTGACAACAATTTGCCTAACAAACCTCCACCTTGGTGTCAAAGGACCTGCAAAGAAAAAATTACTAAGCGTTAGTAATAATCCAAATGAGGAGAACCAATAAAATTGGAAATCATTTACCTCCACCGATGTTTAGAAGGTCTTTGCAACTTCTAAACTTCACCAGCGGTACCACCTTGGTACCCATGTCTGAGGGGTTATATTGTGTGTGTATTTTCTCTAGTCTTACAACTTCTTGCGACACAATATCTCTAATGAAATGTAATCTAACATCAATGTGTTTGGTGCGTTCGTGAAAGACAGGATTCTTACATAAATGTATAGAGGACTGACTATCTGAATATACTACTACATAATCATTTAGAACACATAGTTCATGTAAAAGGCCCCTAAGCCATAAAGCTTCTTTAATAGCTTCAGTAGTAGCAATGTATTCAGATTCTGTTGTGGATAGGGCCACTATATGTTGTAATTGTGATTTCCAACTAACACAAGAGTTAGACAGAGTAAACACATAAGAAGAAGTGGATTTCCTGTTATCCCTATCTCCTGCATAGTCAGCATCAACAAATCCCTTCAGTTTCACACCCTCAGTATTAACACCAAACTTTAGACCTACATTACATGTACCCTTTAAATACCTTAACATCCATTTTAAGGCTTCCCAGTGCTCAGGACCAGGATTAGACATATACCTACTAAGTGTACTAACAGCGAAAGCTAAATCAGGTCTAGTGCAAACCATCAAATACATAACAGAACCAATCACGTTGGAATATGGAATTCTACTCATGTACTCTACTTCATTTTCATTACATGGAGCTTGATCTTTAGATAATGCAAAATGAGTAGCCAAAGGTAATGTAACAGGTTTGCAATCATGCATGCCAAACTTCTTTAGCACTTTAGAAATGTATGAAGATTGATGTAAAAACAAGATAGAACTTGACCTATTCCTTTCAATTTCCATACCTAGGATTCTCTTAGCCTTTCCTAAGTCTTTCATGTCAAATTCACCATTCAAACTTGTTTTTATATCACTTATCCATTTAGGTGATGAACCAACTAAGAGCATATCATCCACATAGAGCAATAAGAACACATAATCATTATTTGCATCACTATGTTGGAAATAAAGGCAATTGTCAAATTTACTACGATGAAACCCTATAGATAATACAAAGGAGTCAAATCTTTTATACCACTGTCTAGGCGATTGCTTCAAACCATATAAGGATCTTTTCAGAAAACACACATAGTCAGGTTTTAGTTTGTCTTTAAAACCTCTTGGTTGATTCATAAAGATTTGCTCATCAAGTTCACCATGTAAAAAAGCAGTTTTTACATCAAGTTGTTCAAGTTCCCAGTCAAAATGTGCAACCAATGCAAGTATGACCCTAATAGTAGTGTACTTAACAACAGGTGAAAAAATCTCATTGTAATCAACCCCCTCTTTCTGAGTATACCCTTTGGCCACTAGTCTAGCCTTAAACCTTAAGGGTTCAGATGCGCTAGTACCCTCCTTAATCTTAAATACCCACTTACAGTCGACAATGGATTTATTCTTAGGTTTGGGTACTAGTTCCCATGTTTGATTCTTCTCTAAAGAACTCATTTCATCTTTCATTGCCTTAAACCACTCTTCAGATTGTTCACTCTCCATCGCCTCTTCAAAGGTCTTTGGTTCCCTATCCGCTAGCTCCTCATAACTCGCATGTGCAAAAGCTAGCTCAGATTCGTAACCAAATCTAACGGGTGCTCTAGATTGTCTCCTCTCTCTATCCCGGGCTAAGTTATAGTCCGCTAAGGAATTTTCTTCTTCAGGGTGTTCTTCTACTACTACTTCCCCTATATTTTCCATATCAGGTTGTTGTTCTTGAATCTCCACCTCACTCTGGGTAACTGGGGTGGATGTGCTAAGTTTTCCTAACTCCACCTTAAGCTGACTATTCTCTTCACCTTGTATTTCCTCGCTCACAGGTTCAGAATCAGCTTTCAAGCATGGCATCTCGCTCTCGTTGAATGTAACATCTCTACTCACAATGATTTTAACTCCCTTCTGGCTTCTATCCCACAACCTATATCCCTTGACACTTTCGGGGTAACCTAGAAAAACACATTTCCTAGCTCTAGGTTCTAGCTTTCCTTCACTCTGATGAGAAAAAGCAGTACAGCCAAAAGTTCTAAGCATGGAGTAATCACTTAGTTTACCAAACCATTTTTCATGCGGAGTATCACCATTCAAAGCGACAGATGGAGTCAAATTGATCAAATAACAAGCAGTCATAACAGCCTCGCCCCAAAAAGATTTTGGGACTCCAGAACTTAACATCATGCAACGCACTTTATCAAGTATAGTTCTATTCATCCTTTCCGCTACCCCATTCTGTTGGGGAGTGTAAGGAACAGTCTTATGCCTTGTTATTCCATTTTCCTTGCACATATTATCAAAAACAGTATTACAAAACTCTAAACCATTATCAGTTCTCAAAAACTTGATCTTTTTACCAGTTTGATTTTCAACTTGTCTTTTCCAATTATTAAAACTATCGAAAGTGTCGGATTTATCCTTCAGAAGATAAACCCACACTTTTCTAGTGTAGTCATCAATTATAGACAAGAAATACCTGTTCCCACCGGTAGTAGGGGTAGTAGATGGACCCCACAGATCCGAATGCACATATTCAAGCATGCATTTAGTTTTATGAACACTCGTGGAAAAAGTAGTTTTATGATGTTTGCCAAGCACACAATGGTCACAGAAAGATAAATCAGACACATAGTCATTTCCGAAAGCACCTCTTTCGTTGAGTAACTTAATTCCCTTAATACCCACGTGTGCAAGTCTATTGTGCCATTTTTGTGTGTGATCCGACTTCGCAGAAGAGATTGAGGAGTTCAAACCTCTCATCACTTCGCCAGTAGTTATGTAAATATCATTCTTTCTAACTCCCTTAATGGAGACTAGTGCACCCTTAATCAATTTCAAAATCCCATTTCCAATTTTACCTGTGAAGTCGGATTTCTCAAGTCTTCCTACTGAAATTAAGTTTCTAGACAATTCAGGGATATATCTAACATCTTTTAAAGTATACACAAAACCAGTATCAAACTTCAAAGTAATATCACCCATGCCAATAACATTATAAGCAGAATTGTCACACAACACAACATGACCGTCATTTGATTCATGCAAATTTTCAAACCAGTCTTTATGTGATGTCACATGAAAAGATGCACCAGAATCAAGAATCCACTCATGAAGACAAGAATTTGCAGTTAAATTCAATTCAGGAAGAGAATCAGCAGGACTTGTAATCATATAGACTTCAAAGTGAACGTTTTTGCCTCTCGTTCTGAGATAGTTTCCTTGAAAACGTACTAAAAAATATGAGTTCTCCCAGTAACCTAACCCCAAAACTGAGTTTTTCTCTCCCAAGCCGTCCTAATTGTTCAGTCCCCAAATAAGAGTACTTCCTGCAGGGACTGGGGGTGGTCTCAGAATTTCCGGCAGGTGGCTGGTTTGGTCGGAATCGCCTGAAGAAGGTCCGGCCTGGAGAAGACGAACGGACGCCGCCGGTGCTCCCGTTTGCTCCCTGTTCGATTTCAGCCTGATTTTCTGCACTCCCCAGCAGCGCCTCAGTCTGCTGAACCCGTATGTGGTGTCAATTTCTCTGGGTAGTGGACGGGTTGGCCGGATTTGGAGCGGGAAGGTTCGGTTCTTCTTCAACAATGGCGGGTTCGGTTCTTTTCAACTTGCAGGCTGTTTTTGCTGCCCAAAAACCGTGGCTCTGATACCAAATGTGAAGAATTTAATCCTCCAATGCGCCAAGGATGCCGGGCTCAGCTTGCAACGACACCACCACACCGAAACCGCCGCTACCAAGTCTCCAAAACCGTCACCTTTCTCACTCGGTTTCTCCAATGGTTTTAGCCCACAAAGGACAAAGGGAAGAGGAAGATTTTATAGCCAAGAGGGTAGTCACAAAGCCAAAGAACAATTTCTCCAAGAGCACAAAGCCAAAGTATAGAAGAGAATGGTTCAAGCCTCAAGCAAATAACAATCGTTCCTTCTTTTGTTCCAAGGAGGAATAGTGATGGGCAACAAGTTTATAGGGAATAACATGGGCTTTTAGGTCAAGGATAAATAGGGCCCAATGAAACATGAGAATGGGCTAACAACCTATTGGAGCCACCATAATTCGGTTGGGCCATGAGCGGCTCTAATTTAATTAGGCTGCTTCAAATGGCCCAAGTGGGTTACGAGGACTTGTAGCGGATTGTGGTGTCGATATAAATACATTCAGTCATTTGGTCGATGCCGACTGAATATTAGAGCAAGACTTACATCATCGCCCAGGGAGGTCGTTTGACAACAATTTGCCTAACAAGATGTAACATGGTTATTAGCACCACTATCTAGGAACTAATGTTGATCATCTTCTGGTGGGACATGTGTATGAGCAGCCAGCTGAGCGGGAGGGTGTCTTCCTTGGTAGGAGTAGTTCATCCTATGGTAACAGTCAAGAGCTTGATGGCTTGTCTTGCCACAAATTTGCCATGGAGGTTTGGAATTTTGAAAGAAGTTCTGATTTTTGCCCGAAAGACTGGGATGATTAGAAGGCCTGGAACCAGAGGGTTTATTGGAGGGAAATGGTTTGTTGAATCTTTTGTGGTGGTAATTGGGTTTGGTTTTCTGTGTGAAGAAGGCTATGGAGGTATTAACTGGTGGTATGGATTTATGTTGGGTTTCTAGCAATTGCTCATAGTTGAGCAACTCGGTTTGAAAATCGTAAAAGGTAATAGAGGATTCTCGAGTGGCAAAGTTTAGAGAGGTGATAAATGGATGATATGAGTGATTGAGGCCTTCAACAACATATGATATCAGATCATCATCATCAACAGATTTCCCTACAACTGCAAGTTGATCTGCCCAGTTTTTGGCATCAAGAAGATAGTCAGTGAATGACTTGGACCCTTGGTGGAGAGTTTGCAGTTGTCTTTTGAGGTGGGAAGTTCTGGATCTAGAATGTGGGGCAAATTTGTTACTGTCTACAAGTTGTTTGTCTATAAACAGTAGACAAAACCTTCTATCTGAGAGTGGCATTTATCCATGCCAAAATGAATTGGTCCTTTTTTCTGCCATAGCATATAACTAGCAGCAATGGTAGATGTAAGGTTGCCTTCAGCATCAGTGACAAACTGAGGAGGACATGGCTCAGAGTCATCTACAATGCTAAGGAGATCATGGCTTCGTAGAAGAGGAAGGAATTGGGTAATCCAATTCAGATAGTTGGTTCCATCAAGCCTGACAGAGACCAAGGGAGTGATATTGGGAAAGATAAAAGCAGCATGATCTCTGGGTAAGGTCATTGGGATCGAGAAGAAAGGTGTTAGCCTAGTTGTTGGTCAGAGATTGCAAGTTTGGCTCAAAGTGATAACAGATGATATATTTCATTGAGCATATATAATGTTTACAAGATTCAAAAGAATCCAAATACATAACAAACTTGATTACATTCTAACAGAATAAAATGTAATGATCTCAGTAGCTATCCATGTGATGATCCGTTAGAGAGGTTGTTGGTTTGTTCAGTGGAGCAGGTTCTAGCCCAAGGCCACTAAGGCAGTGCCTTGGGCCTCAAAGTATAAGGGGCCTCAATTCTTTTGAAAGGAAATGACTTTGGACCTCAAGGTATAAGGGGATTTTAATTCTTTTAAAAGCCCAAAACATTTATGCTTATGAAATATGTAAATTATACTTGTTACTAATATAAATTTTAATTTTAATTTACTACTCGCCTTTTTTTTTTAATTCTGAAACTACATTTAGTTTTTAAGAGAAAAT
>CAIGRB010008214.1:19060-29619 GCA_903798255.1 Fraxinus quadrangulata | reverse complement strand
AAACCACAGCTTCCATCAAATGCTGAAAACTAACGGCCTGGTGGTAGAACTGAGGTTCAAAGGTGGAGGATACATTTAAGAGGCAAGCACGATAAGAAGATGAAAGAGATGTATAGGAAATATATTTGTGCAAAGGATATGGAGTGGTGGAATCATGTTGTGATTTATGTATAGTATAAATTGCAATGATAGTCTCTCAGATAAGGAGGAGCTTTTGTGAGCTTGGAACTTAACATCTGTGGCTGGATTTGTGGTAGGATCAGCCACATGAACTGCATTATCAGTTTGGGAAGTAGATGTTTGATTAGGCACAAGTGGGATATGTAAATGAATGGGTAAGACAAGTTCTAGAAATGGATCTATAACATCAATGGGATGAGGTATTGATTGGAAGGGAAATAAGGTCTCTTGGAATATCACATCACGAGATACAAAGAAGGTTTTTGATTCTATATCATATAGTTTATATCATTTGATGCCAGAAGGATATCCAACAAATTACATGTCATAGCTCTTGGATCAATTTTAGTACGACGAGAAGGCAATGTAGATGCGTAACTTAAACACCCAAAGACCCCGAGATATCTATAATCAACCTGTTGACCATAGAGAAGCTGATAAGGAGTCTCTTGATGCAATAAGGATGATGGAGTCATATTGATCAATCAAGTGGTTGTAAGCACAAATTCTCCTCAGAACTTGATAGGGATGGGGACATGGGATTGGAAGAAGAGTGCTCGAGCCACATTAAGCTAGTGTTGATGTTTCCTTTCCACCACCGAGTTTTGTTCAGGACGCTCAACACAAGACCACAGATGTAATACCCCATTTTTATTGAAAAATTCTGTGAATTATAGTTCGGGTACATTGTCCGACCTGAATGCCTTAATCACCTTGCCAAATTATGTTTTAATGAGGAAGAAAAACTTGGGAACAATTAATTGAACATCAGATTTCTATTTCACGAGGAAAAGCCATGTATATCTAGTACAATCATCCACTAAGATCAGAAAATAGCGATAACCAGCATGTGTTGGTGTATGATATGAACCCCATGTGTCGTAATGGACTAAATCAAAGGCATTTCTAGATAGATAATTGTTCAAAATAAAGGAAAGACGTCTTTGTTTAGCTAACGGACAAATTGTACAATGATTATCTTGAAGTTCATTACAACTAAATAGCAATTTGTCTTTCAACACTTCTAATCTTTACCAGACAAATGTCCAAGTCTATTGTGCCAAACTTGTGAAGACATATTATTAACTGTTGAAATGGTAGGATTACAAACAATACTAGATGAATTTAAGCAATGCTAGATGAATTAGTGTTAAGGAAAGGTGAAATATCAATAACATAAAGATGTGCCATCTTGCTACCCTTGCCAATTGTCTTCAAAGTAGGCATTTCCTGAACAACACAATAATATGTGAGAAAACTGACATGGAGAGGAGAGTTCCTTGTTAACGAGCTTACAAAGAGCAAGTTAAATTGAAATTGTGGAACATAAAGAACATCATACAATGTTAATGAAGGACTGAGCTGAACAGATCTAGAAAATTGAACAATGATAGGTTATTGTTGGGAAGAGCAAACGAGTTCAAAATAGGAATCAAGTTATGGAATAAGGACTGATCAAAACATATACGGCTTATAGCACCTGAGTCAACTATCTAATACTTTGGAGACTGAAGGATAGGATGATGAGAAACAGAGATACAGATACTTGATGTGTGTGCCATATTCACATCAACTCATGTATCAGACTTGGCCAAAGTCAGATTAGAGTTCAACATAGCTAGTAAATGTTGAGATTGATTTAGATTTAAAGTTTGAAAAAATCAACAACACTCCCATGAAGATCAGACGATAAATCTGAAACCTGGATTGTAGCAGTTGCAACAATCTGATTTGATGAATTAGGCTTCTGCCTTGGTTTATATCTAGGGGATAACCGCGAAGCTTATAGCATTTATCCATGATGTGTCCAGTGAGTCCACAATAAGTACGAATTGGACGATCCTTCTTCTGTGCCTTAACATAAGATTGACTATAGTTAGGTCGAATGCCTTCATTTTTGATAGAAAATGACATTAAATTATTGGCAGTAGAAGTTCCAGTTAGCAAATTCACATTTCTCTGATGCTCTTCTTGAAATACAAGTGCAAACACTTTGTTAATAGGCAAAATTGGATCCATGAGTAATATCTAACTTCGAGCCTGAGCAAAGGAGTCATGAAGCCCTATTCAGTTTAGTGAAATAGGCTCCAACAGTGGATTGAGCTTGTGTCATTCATTAACTCATGCGTCAACTGGAAAATGTGTTGTCCATTTTTCTGTTGAAACCTTTCTATGAGATCATTCTAAATCTCATGAGCCAATTCAGAGTATAGGATACTAGCTGATATCTCCTTAGATACCGAATTCAGGATCCAAAAAATAAACATGTTATTATTGCGAATCCATGAATTAATGAGAGTTTCATCACCTTCAAGCTTTGGAATTGAACCATCAGTGAAGCCTAACTTATTCTTTGCAAACAAAGCTATCACCATACTCCTGCTCCAAGAGGCATAATTGTCACTGGTTAGCAGTTGAGACACCAAAACAAGTCATGGACTGTCCGAAAGGACTCGATTCATTCTCTGTCAAAATTGTTAACTGAAGGTGATAAATTATCTGATTGCATTGAAGTATTTGTTGCCATGGAGATACAGAGTTTATGCAATCAATCGATCAATTGGAATCAACCAAAATCACTGTTGATCTCAAGTGAAGAAGAAGAAGATGATTGCAGATCTGGAAGTAGAAGTTAGCTCTGATACCATATTGATTCACAGAGAGAAAATATGAAAACAAAATTCTGCATTGCATTGTATAATGTCTGTTTACAGTATATATAAATAAATAGCAGATAACAAATAACAGAATTGACATCTATATGACAATTGTCCTCTTGAGCTCTAACATAGTAGAATTTTGAAATCCAGTTATTTTTGCACTAGAAGATTTTCCATCAACACTATTGATAAGTGTATTTTATACACTTATTCAGGATCTAAAATAGCGATATTTGATAGTTCTTTTGATAAAATATATCATAAATTGTTGTATTTTATGTTATATAGGTAAAACTCAAAGGTTGAACGATGAATCAAAAGAAAGAATCGAAAAATGGTAAAAAATGGTAAAATCCAAAATTTGAGAACCAAATTACAAATTCAATAGTTGATTCGGACCACAAGATACTTTGAAGATTATTAGGAGACAATTGGATGGAATTAGAACTCAAAAAGGAATGGAATGTGATCAAAATCAATTTCCAATCGCACAAGTTATATTCCAGATTTTTAGTCGGATATTGAAACCGATTTTTGGCACAGTAAATATCCGAATTGGAAAACTTCTATTTCCAAAGAAGTTGTATCCCTTCGAGATAGATTTTCAATGCACTTCCACAATCGGATATCGGAAGAGAAAGTTATGACCAAAATATTGACTGCTGTGCAAAAATTCGCGCGAGAAGACAACTTTCCTTATTTGATTAGAACTCTTTTAGAAATCAATTTGGATGTGATTTTCAACCAATTTTCGACTCCTACAAATACATAACAACATAATACATATTGGGGACCTCTCATATACATATCATACTCGAATATTCATCAATTATTACATCAAACGAGAAGGATTGAAGGGGATTTGCAAAAATTCAATCAAGTGAAGATTTAAACCTGATTTTTGGGCAAAGAAGAGAAGACGCAAGTGGAGATTTATCAAGAAATCGTTGAAGAAATTCAAGATTTCAAGATTCATCTTCATCTTCATAATTTATCAAAAATTCGGGTTATATATTTTCCCTTAAATATGATTCTTGTAATTTCGATATGTTAAGCTAATTTTATATATTGTTAGGATGAGATAAACCCTTGTTATGATATTTTTAGTTTTTAATTAATTATTTTGACTTTAATTTGATTTGTGGATGTTTATTATCGTTTTTATCTTTCTTTTCAATTGTATGATCATCAATTAAATTGTTAGTGGAATTTATTATTATCGAGAGAGACAATAGGGTTTAAGTACAATATAATAAACTTTGTGAGGTTCGATATAAGATTAATTATTTTTACTTAAATTTGATTTGATTTGTGGATGTTTATTATCGTTGTATCTTTCTTTTCAATTGCTTGATCACTAATTGAATTATTAGTGGATTTTATTGTTATCGAGAGAGATAATATGGTTTAAGCACAATATAATAAATATTGTAAGATTCGATAGAAGATAGAGATATACATATATGCTTTATATGGTTTCAATAGATGTTCTAGTACTTGTTAATGAATTTATCAGGTTTGCATCTTTCATGGAAAGATAGAAGGGTCACATGAAGAGAATATATTTGATTGTTATCGAGTGAGACTTTTAATTAAATTAGGAACATCGATCAACATGAATGATTTCAAATTGTCACTTTAATTGTTACACTAAAAATTGAATAATAAGGGGGATTCGATATCTTAACAATGTATAAAATTAGCTTAGCACATCGAAATTACAAGAATCACATTTAAGTGAAAAGACAACTTTCCTTATTCGATTAGAATTCTTTTGGAAACCAATTTGAATGTGATTTTCAACCAATTTTCGACTCCTACAAATACATAACAAAATACATATTGGGGACCTCTCATATATATATATATCATACTTCAATATTCATCAATTATTATCATCAAAGGAGGAGGATTGAAGGGGGATTTGCAAGAATTCAATCAAGTGAAGATTTAAACTTTATTTTTGGGCAAAAAAAAAANCCAATTTGAATGTGATTTTCAACCAATTTTCGACTCCTACAAATACATAACAAAATACATATTGGGGACCTCTCATATATATATATATCATACTTCAATATTCATCAATTATTATCATCAAAGGAGGAGGATTGAAGAGGGATTTGCAAGAATTCAATCAAGTGAAGATTCATACCTGATTTTTGGGCTAAAAAAAAAGAAGTAGTAAGTGGAGATTCATTCACTTTATCTGATTTCTTTATTCATTCCTTGGGTCATATTATCTGTTGGAATGTTTGCTGCAAAAAAATTCGTAAATTTCAAGATTCACACATTTTGAGAAAGATATCATACTTGCATAAATAATCAAATTTACAAAAGCCAATCTAGCTTATCAACTCATAGTGAAATTACAGCCCTGCTATGTGTACATAAATCTACATTATTCAACACTGAACACGTCTTTCATAATTGAAAAACAGAACAACCCTTGAAAAGGTAAAATAGAATTTAGTATACATTTATAGATTAAAAAAAAGGGTAATTTCTCTAGGTTAATAACAAATTGAAACCAGTTTCTCTACAAGGTGCTTGAAATCCAAATCTAAGAAATTAATTATAATCAGTTAATCTCATAGTTTTACATAGTTCCTTGAGGAGCTGATGCAGCCCGTCCAGGCTTCCTCTAATATCTGAACAAAGAGTTGAATCCTGTGTATATAAACCAGAGTTGAGCTTTACCAATGTTGGAACAAAAGGGATATAACGTTGAGTTAGATCCCTTGTTTCCGGCATCGTCCCTATTCTCTTCCACAATTTGATCGATACATCGTGCATGTAAATTACTCGATTCGTTTTTGAGTTCCTAAAAAGAAAAAGCAGTTGTTTTCCATTAAACAACATTGGAACGCCATTCCTCAATCCATTGTTTCCTTCTCTTCTACGAATGTTATCGATTGTGTGCAAAATTTGCCACTTTTTTTGTACACGTTCATAAACATATATCAAAATTTCATATTCGAAAGCGCACACAAATACAAGCGAATCTTGGACTCCTCCAAACCATATATCATACTGGAACATCACATTAACAGTTCTGTTAAAGGGTCCCTTAATGATTCTAGCACTAGGCTTTTCTAGGTCAAAAGTAAGAATACTGCCATCTTTTATAAGCCAATTCATTGAGTTACGCAAGAAAACAGGTAGAGTATTTTTACTTAGAAACGTACGTAGTTCACAAACGAGTTCTTCTTCATGGATTTCTTCCCACATGCACGAACTTGCAGTAAATGCCAAGAATTTAAACACTTTCTTCTCCCAATTGGTAAGGTTTTGTTTTACGTCAACGGCTACTAATCTATACGATTGAGTGCTTGAATCCACAGCCAAACCAATCTGGCCACTATGTTGGGTATTGGGGACAAGTTGGAATTCTCCTGTAATAGGGTTAAATACACCATAGGTCTTATGTATTTCAAAGTGAAGTAAAAGAAGGCCACTACACGACGCCATGACTCGAACCAGACTGGGTAGATTTTCATAAATATCAAGATAGTTTGAAAAGTAATTAAGAGGGTCGAGTCGAACTAGGCCAAAAATCTTGGGATATTGTTCCGAGCAGTGAAGGACTGTACAAATTTTTTGATTTGATTGAACAAAGTGTTTGAGTTCTAGATGAGAGATATAGGTATGAATATCCTTGCTGAGATACTTGCATCGAATTGCATCCTTTAGGGGCAAACGGGAGATCACTTCAAGAACCATGTCAATATTCAAGTTTCTCATGGTTTTGGAATTGAATAATGATACTTGGGAATTCTATAAATAAAATAATGTTAATTTTCGAGGGGAGGTGAGGCAGGTATATATAAGGTTACATAGTTGGATTAATTCTTTTTCAACTAGGATTAGGAAACCAACTATTTTCCTAATTCATGTCTGATTGTGAATGAGAGGCGAAGTTATGGCAATATTGTTTGTGGTGCATGGAACCCAATAAGGAAAGACAATCTTCCAACGATAAAATAGCCAAAACTTCGAAGCCAATACTGAAGAAAAAACCAGACGAAATATTTTTCTATTTTTCGAACCAAAAAAACAAAAAAAAAAAGAGAGAGAAGAAGAGTGAGATCTACTGCTTAAATAGAAATGGAAACTGAAGGTCCCTATATTTTTTTTTTTTCTTGCAGTGGTAATATAATTTAAGAGTTAACAAAAGAAAAAAAAATCGTTAACGTGCCTAACCAAGGATCTTGAAATCTTAGATTTGGAAATTGTTGGGTTTAGGTTCCAAAATTTTAAAGATCAAACAAAATATTTTGGAAATTGTTAGATTTAGGTTTTGATAGTTAAAAATTGTTTAAAACCAATTCAAAGTGTTCACCTAAAATAATTTGTTTTTACCAGTGTACTATTAATTTATTTGTTCAAGTTATAAGTTAATAATTTTAATTGCTAGTTTCCTTTAATTGACTCTTTAAAGAAATAATGGTTTATGTATTTTTCTCTATTTCAAACATAATATATTTGTATTTTATTGGTATAAGCTTGTATTGAGAGAAATATAATAGTATCATAAATTTTATGTTTATAATGTTTTAATTTAAGTTCTAGAGATTTCAAACCAATAAATTTATTTTTTTCACTTATTTGAAATATTATTTTTACGTCGCTAAAACCATGGTTTGGAACCAATCCGGATAAAAAAAATAATTTGGTTTGAAACTTTTGAAATCATTTAAAATAGTTTGGTTTGAAAATAATTCAAAAATCGTCCAAATCGAGATGTTCAATCGTAGTAGATTCTAAGGAATCAAGCGATGGTAGATATTAATATAATAATAATGTTAAATGTACATTTTGTCCCTTACAGGCCTGGGCAAAAAAATTCGATCAAATCGATCGAACCAAATTGACTCGGGTTGATTTAGGTTGGTTTGAAATAAAAAATCGGTTCAATTTTGTTAGTATTTAACCACTACTACGTCGGGTCATGTTGGTTATGAGTTAAGACTCCAAACCAACATTTAATCGACCCGACCCGACTCAACTTGTTTAATTAAATTTGGTGCACTACCTGTGACTTGTCTGAAATTATCCATATGTCTACAAAAGCATCACGTTATGAAATTAGTATTTTTTAATTATAAAACTTTTGATATCTACAAGTAGTCCTTTGTTTTCAATTCCAAAATTGTATATTCTTTTGAATTGTTATTCTGTTGAATCTGATTGCACTTCTAACTAATCTATATACAAACTTTATCGCTGTATGTCTAAATACTATCTCATTAAACTTGTTTTCAACATTTGTTATATGTAGGTAAAACGTCTATTAAATGCTTAACTCATGAATTGAACATAAACTTTAAGTGCTACTTTTTCTGAAATTAGATATTGTAACTTCGAGACAATTTTATTATTAATTTTTGAAATTCAATTTGGACTAAAAATGCAAATCGCCTAACCAAACCGAAGCTAGAGTGGTTTGGTTTGGGTAGAAATTCAACCAAACCGACTACTATGGTTTCGGTTTTGGGTTGAGGTCGAAACCAACTCAAACAAACCGCGCTTATGCCTAATCATTTACATATTTTTTGACATCCTCTTTGTTTTCAAAAAAATTGTGGGCAGGAAAAGTATTTTTTAACCGTCCAATGATATGTAATCACGTGGCACAATGTAAATAATAATGTAAAAGATAATGTACATGTAGCAATTGGACCCTTGCTGCCCCTTGTCCTATGGGATTTTCCTTAGCTGAGGTTTAATGTTTATCAGATTTATAGCTTTGTTCTTTGGTCATGTCTTTTTTGAATGTCACACACATACTACTTGTTATGTTACCGTAGGCATGACATGGTAACCATGCTCAACAAGCCCCTGAAGTTCAATCATATTTATTGTAATAGCAGTTGTTGCTAATTTTATAGAAAGGAAATCTAGAACTAGGAGGATCATAGTGAAGTTCACACACAACATTTGGGTGTGACTTGAATATCTACAACATTTGTAATCTTAAACTATGGTTGTTGTTAGAATTTGGGTGTGACCCGAATTCTTTTGTTGAAATGTTTAAAGAATTATAATTAAAGTGCACATCATAAATAATTCAATTTGGAATGCTATTGGAGTCCTATATCAAGTTGAAGTTCTATTTTGGAAACTAATTGGGAGTTGAAATTTGTTTTGGACTCAATTTTTGGTATCCTACTTCGTAAACAACTCTACTAGGATGGTTTTGATATCCCCTACATATTTTCTATAAATACTAGGCTCTCCTATATAATTTAGTGTGTCTAGGCGCAATTTTTCCAAATCAAAATCTATTTTTCTATCAAATCACAAGGTCCCACTTTCTTGAACATTTGCACATTTTGTCTACAAATGGAAAATAAAAAGACCATTTTATCCTCCATTTTATGTGCAAAGTCTCCACTTTCTCTCACCTCAATTTGTCACCATCTTTGACTATTTTATAAACACTTGCAACCTTTGACATTTTTGTAAATGGGAAGGGTAAATTTGGTAATGGGTGAGTAAATGGGCTAAATTGGTGCTGAAAAGGTGTCAAAATATTTTATTTAAAAATTGTGCAACGTTTCAATTTTTGCTCAACAATGGTCCGAATTTTATTACTCGGTGCACCCAGACAGAGCCTTAATAAGTGTGAGAAAATAAATTACTAGAATTATAGGATCCATTATAATTTTCTCTTTTCTCCATTATTTTTGAGTTAATAAAATTTCTTAATTCCTCTGCCATATTTCTTGTATTTTTTTATTCTTTTGCTTGATCATATATTTCATTATTATTTGCCATATAACTTCAACATTTCAATCCGGTGATTGGTGTCACAACAAGTGGTATCAATCCTAACAAGTGGTATCCAAGCTTAAGTTCAGCAGTTCCACAAGAGTGCAGGGTTTGATTTGTTCGAAGTTTTTTGTTCGTGATGGCTTCCGTGAAGTATGACATTCCGCTTTTGGATCGGAGCACTAGATTTTCGTTATGGCAGATTAAGATACTTGCAGTACTCACACAACTGGATTTGGATGATGCGTTGCTGTGAATTGACAAGATGTCAACAACTTTGACCACGGAGGAGAAATTACGGAAAGATAAGAAGGCAGTTTCTCACATTCATCTTCATCCATTAAATACTATTCTTCAGAATGTTTTGAAGGAGAATTCTGCAACTACTTTATGGTTGAGGTTAGAACAATTATGCATGACTAAATGTCGACAAGTAAGTTGAATCTCAAGCAGCGTTTATACTCTCATCGCATGACAAAAGGGGATCATTGGAAGATCACCTTACTGTATTTAAAGAAATCGTCGCTGATTTGGAAACTTTGGAATTAGAGTATGATGAAGAAGATTTGGCCTTGATCATATTGTGTTCGCTGCCTGCTTCATTTTCTTCTTTTAGAGACACGATTTTGTATAGTCGTTATACTCTCACCATTGAGAAGGTATATGATGCTTTGTATTAAAAGAGAAGATGAAGCATCTTGTTTCTGAGGCTAGAGATTGAGCTGGCTTTGTTGATTATGGTGATTTTGGAAGTGACAAATCGAAATCAAAGCTTAGTAATCAAATCTGTAATTACTGTAAGAAGAAGGGGCACTTGAAGAAGGATTGCTACAAATTGCAGAATAAACAAAGGATGACTGCAAGTAGAAATTCAACTACTTCAGGCGAAGTAGACCACATGGAGAACGTTGTAAGTGATGGAGAGCTCTTGGCTAGTTTTGACAG
>CAIGRB010008214.1:0-18794 GCA_903798255.1 Fraxinus quadrangulata | reverse complement strand
TGTTCCGAATTTGACGAAAAATCTCATCTCTTTGTCTATCTTTAATTCAAAAGGTTATGAATTCTTTGGTAGAAGTGGAGTTTTGAAAGTTTGTAAAGGTGCCCAAATTGTATTGGATTGACGAAAAATGTCTCAATTATACATCTTGTAGGGACATTCAGAATTTGGAAGAGTCAATCAGCACATGTTCAGTATCGTGATGGATATTCAGTTTGGTACTATACTTTTAGGAGCTCATAAATGGTCAGATTTGAAGAATACAACTAAGTGAAATTTTGAAGATGTGGATAATGTCGCTTTACCATCATCATCTACGGTGCCATTGTATTCAGTTGCTAAAGATAGACCAAATGGAATAAGGTATGCGGATGTTGATTTGTTGAGCATGTTTTAAGTGGAGTAGAAGGTGTACAATTTAGCAAGGACCTTCTAAAAAAGCATTTGGTAATGATTCTGTTTTGTGGTGTATTACAATCCATTTTGGTTAATCTAAAATTATTGTGATTTTTTGAAATCTAAGGTAATTCTGTAGAGTAGTGCTTGGATTCATTGGAAGAGATGGAGTATTATTTTTTTATTTATTTTTGGAGAAATTAATTTTTTGGTTATTGTTGAAGAAGTCAGTTCATTCCTTAGTGGAATTCGTGTCAAGGTGGATATTATTGGAATTTGGGCATGACCCGAATTCTTTTGTTGAAGTGTTTGAAGAAATTAAAGTGCACATCATGGAGAATTCAATTTGGAATGCTATTGGAGTCATATATCAAGTTGAAGTTCTATTTTGAAAACTCATTGGAAGTTAAAATTTATTTTGGACTCAATTTTTGATATCCTACTTCATCAACAACTCTACTAGAAGGGTTTGAATACCCCTTACATGTTTCATATAAATACTAGGCTCTCCTATACAATTTAATAAATGTGAGAATATAGATTACTAGAATTATAAGATCCATTGTAATTCTCTCCTTTCTCAATTATTCTTGAGTCAATAAAATTTCTTAATTCTTGTGTTATATTTTTTGTCTTCTTTATTCTTTTGCTTGATCATATACTTTATTATTATTTGTCATATAACTTCAATATTTCAATTCGATAATTTGTGTCACAATAAGTGGTATCAATCTTAACAAAATTAAAAAAATGTGAAAGCTAGTGTTATATATGTATTTAGCTTGCGCAATGACAGAAAAAAGGCGTTTCAATCACGGTGTTTTTTTTGTCGTTAAAATGGGAAATTCTTGTATAATGAGCATACATCATAAGCTTATAATATTTTTTCGTGTTTGCATAAAATTAATAGTAAAAATTAAAACCAGAAAACCCAAAAGGAAAAAAGCAAATTTTTTTAATTAAAAGAACAACCATAACTCCATTTTTTTTTCCCATAAAACGATTCTAGGTGGCATACTTTTATTAGTAATCAGTAGTAAGCACGTGTGTCGCATATTTTGTGTATAAAATAAATGATATGAGTAATGTTTTTAAAACATTAATTCTATTTTTAAAATAGTTGAGTTAATTGATATAAAAGAAAAAATTAAAATTCTTATAAAGAATATATATGAATAAATAATTTACATACATAAATCCATGAAATTGAATTTTTACCATTTCTGCTTTATTGAGAATGATACCTTTAAAATACATTATAAAATTCTTACTTTAACGTAACAAAATTCTCATCGGATCTATTTTAATACAAATATGTCAGTTCAAATTTAAAAAGTAAAGTATGTACACATAAATATTATAACGCAACTATCCATGGACAATTTATATTTATTGAATATATATCCAAAATCACAAAATATAAAAAGTTAGACCTCATTTAATTTATCGAATGTAGTGACACCTTTAATCTCTTGCTTTGATTTGCCTAAATCCTAGTAAATATATTTAATTCATTTCGATTCAATTCGATCTGATTAGATTCTATATCAATGGAGTTATGCACCTCTTCTAATAATTCTGTGAAAGTCGAAAGGAGATGATGATGAAAAATTATAAAAAAATAATTGATAAAAACTTAAAACCAAAAAGTAGTTCTAAATTCTATTCTATTGGTAATTTGGGAAACGAAAACACAATTCCATGGACATTTACTTTGATTTATTTTATGAAAATAATTTTTTAGGGAGAGAGAGAGAGAGAGAGAGAGAGATTACTGTGGGATGGGGGAAATAAGTATAGGAAATAAAAATAGAGAGGTAATATGTAATAAAACTTTTGGTGGGATTCATTGCATTCAAGCGTCTTTTTAACTTGCCTTTTTACGTTAACGAGAAATTTCAATTAATTTTATATATTATAATGCTATTAGTACAAAATAAAGTTAGATCAAGAAGATTGACTATGAACATTGTTGACAAATGACCAAAAAAAGTAAGGTAAAAGTGGAAACTAAATATTTTATTAAGTGGGTATCGGGTGAGTGTATATTGGTTTTATTAAGTGCAAATATTGACTATGTCAAATGCCTTTAAATATTTTTTTTTTGCCTTCACTATCTTTTATTAGAGCAAAGATAACTGTTTAAACGTATAGAAAAAAGTTGAAAATCTAAATTTGGAATCAAATAAACTTAGATAAAATGACACCTGCATTGATAGAATTATCCACTATCAAAACTCTACAAATATAAAATATTGATGATCTAGCATTGTTAGGCCGTATATAGTCTACTTGCCTAAACTAGGGGGAAAAAAAACTAAGGGTTGGTTTACCGTTTGTAGAAATTACGCAGAAATAGAATTGAAAAAAGAAATAAATCTCGTACTTTTGTTTAATCTTCTAGATATACTTTGAATATATTATCGAAGATAAAAAACCACTCAGTAAAATTATTGTGCTTTGAAATTGATCAATTTTTTATATGAAAGGGAAATGAAAGTAATGATTGTAAATTTAATAATATTTAATAGCTTGTTATAAAATTATTTAAATTCTAATAATAATTGAATGATGAATTAGAAATTACACAAAATCAATGAGGGTATTATCATCTTATAAAGGTTTCTTCTCAAACATTCTTTTTCAAATATTGTTGATAAAAATTAAACAAATATAATAAAATATAAAAAAAAATTCGTGTCTAGAGACAGGGTTATAATGAACATTTAATGAACACACTTTATGCTCCTAATTTCTCGTCGGTATTTGTCGAGTTATGTGTTTCTCCAACTCATTTCTCTGGAGAGTATAATGAAAGATTAATCAACTACACTTTATTAACCTCATTTCTCGTCAATATTTATCAAGTGAAGTTTTTATTCGAGTTCTAATCACTCTCAAGATTAATATTTGAAGGAGATCATGTAATTTGTGACAATGTCGTCCAAATTCAAGTTCATAACTTCCTCGTAGTCTTCATAAATGTAGCAAAATATCAAACTCGTCCCCGACATATTCTCTGGACTTAGATGGAAAGGCCTAAAAGGCTAAACCAAAGCTCCGAATAAACCTGCTTCATTAAATCCACGAAACCAACTTCCACATGCTGTTCAAGTACATCAACGTCTCTTTCAAGTTTCAAGCCAGTAGGTTATGTACTTGTTTGACTCGAAATAACTGGTAAATCCACCGCTTCCTTAGTCAAGTAGCCTTCATGGAACATCATGAAATAAGGAATTCAAACGAGAATTTTGAGAATACAAAATTGAAATCCACTAGTGAGTAATAATTAAACTCACGAAATTTTATTAATTCAAGATGCTTAAAAATGAAGAATTAACCTTTTATTATATGAGTTTACATGAAAATCTAGTTTAAAAAAAATTATTCGAGATAAATTAAATGACAAAAATAGCACTAAAATTTTAAAAATAGTTTTCGAGTCTTAAACAAACTCTGATGGCTATAATCCATCATACATCACGGCAAAGCAGCGTGTTCCGTCCAGCTCGTCGTTCTCTTTTCGAAAAGGTCTTATAAGTCCAAATCGGAGTTCGAACGCCAAATCTGCTATTTACTGTGTTTTCTCTTTTCGAAGCAGCTTGTTCCGTCCAGCTCGTCGTTCTCTTTTCGAAAAGGTGTTATAAGTCCAAATCGGAGTTCGAACGCCAAATCTGCTATTTACTGTTTTTTCTCTTTTCGATGCAACTGTTTTTCAATCCATTTGGCCATATGTTCTACTTCACTTCAAGTCCCGCGCAATCCATGTGCCACCATTTATTATGTCAGGTCTGAGTAAATTAGTAACAATTGTAAAGATATTGAGGTTGCAAGAATTGCATGGATGTTGATTGTTGAAACGCGTGATGTGTTCCACGAATCATCATTTGTCTTCTACTGAGCTGACATTATTTTTTTCGAATTCATTTCATCTCTTCTTTTCATTCAATTAACTCTACTGTTCATAAGTTTCAATTCTCGAGATTAGATGAGCAAAATTCAATGCCCTAATTTACTGTGCTTCTTCAATTTCTCAACTGTCCTCCACCATTTTTGCCTATAAATAGAACCCTTCAATCCCCTCAGTATGTGTTCTATCTGTTTTAGTGTGTGAGTGAGAGTGTGAGAGAGAAAGAGAGAGATGGGAAATTTGTACGTAATGTTTGTGTTCGCGCTTGTACTTGTGCATGCAACAGCAAGGAACACTCCAACTGAAACAAATCCTAGTACTAATACACTAACCCATGTTGCAAACAAAGGGATTAATGCAGCTGGACCTGTTGTAGATCAGAAAAACTTCCTTACATACGGCGGCGTGGGTGGCTTTGCCGGCGTGGGCGGGTACACTGGGGTGATTCCAAGTCTTGGTGGCATTGGAGGACTTGGAGGTGGAAGTGGGCTCGGAGGGATTGGCGGACTCGGCGGCGGCAGTGGGCTCGGAGGCATTGGAGGACTCGGCGGCGGCAGTGGGCTCGGAGGCATTGGAGGACTCGGCGGTGGCAGTGGGCTTGGAGGCCTCGGAGGACTCGGCGGTGGCAGTGGGCTTGGAGGAGTTGGTGGTGCTGGAGGGGTTGGAGGTGCAGCTGGCGGCGTTGGTGCTGGAGGCGTAGGCGGTGGAGCTGGTGGAGCACCTTGATTAAGTTTGTCCAATGTCTTTCTCAGGGTATAAATTTGTTTGCAGTTATCTTCAGTTTCTGGAGGCTGTTACTGTGTTTAGTTTTCTTAATTTGCAAGTAATTATTGTATTTCTGGTGCTCTGAATTCTGGATTGTACCATGTTTTATCTCATGTAGAAAAGCAAGAATGCCACCTCTAAATTTTCTAAATATAATGCATACAAAATCTTAAAATATAGTGCATACAAAATCTTAGGACCAGCCCTACCAACCTGAGAAGTTGCGATGGATGCCAAGATGAAGACTCCTCTAAACTGAGGAATCTGGAAGGTTGTGGTTATAAACATGAATCTTCTATTAGAAACAAAAATATTATAATAAAGGGTAAATTGTACTCTTCATACCTAACCCTTTTTAGAAAAAGTAAATTCATCCCCACCTTTGATTTTTGGCACGAGGCATCCCTAACCTATTAAAATTAACAGAAACTGATTCCCAATCACGGAATCTTATACATTTCACCATTAAGTTGATCCAGAAATCAGCCTTGGACCCAAATGGATGAAAACGAAGAAATTTGCTAATTAATTAGAGCATCTTCAATGCATTCTATAGATTGCCATTATGTGACATCTAAATAGAAGGATTTATTAAGCTTGAAATTAATCCATTCAAGTCTTTTAAAATTCTTCTATTAATGAAATTCTTATAAATGAACGAGTTATTTAGGATATCTATATTTTAAAGGATTTCATTTATATTCGTTAAAATCCCAGTTGGTCACACTTAGCTTTTAATGAATTTTATTAAAATTTATTAAGTCACTGTTTGGGCCACATTTAGCCCAAAAATGTAGACAAAAAAGAGACGTTAAAACAATATATCCTGACATTTTAGCACTTCTTCACTGTACACATAGTGGATCATCAGAGGCATTTGGCCAATTTTACCCTTACCCATATCAATTGTCAAGACCTCTCCCCTCAAAATCACTTTTTATCCCATCGCTCCACACGTAAAAGTGAAAATTGGAATCAGACCCATTTCCACAAGCAAAGCTACCGTAGTCCGATGACTCCATCAAGGTTCAGCCGCACTTTCGCGAGAGTAGATCTTTCCCTGGCAAAAGCTTGATTGCAGCTTGTAGGCCCCGAAACACGAAGACGAAGTCCCACAGTTCGTGATTCTGCACATCGACTGCATAGACGACCTGAACTAAACCGGTTTCCCCACCATAAAATTGGGCATTCCAACTGCTGTAGCACCACCACCGCCACTTCCACTTCATAAGCTACATTGAAGCCATGGACCCATTCAATTCTCAGGTTGATTATCTGAAACAGGCTGCTACTGCGTTCTGTTTGTGTTCTTCATTTTTTTTCGTCGTCTTTTGAACCTCAAATCTTATACCTGCAGACCGGTGAAATTCGATGTCCAGGTTCGTCAGACGCTGTTGTCGACTGCCCCAACGTTGAATTGTCCCGAAAATATGTTCGTATTTAACGTTCATAGCAGCCTGTGAAACGCCATTGCCGAAGGCCATAGACATGGCAAGTGTTTCACGAAGCACGGGTGGGAACGTGTTGTGACATTGTTCAACTCCATCTTCGGCCATAATTGGAGTAAAGTCCAATTGCGCAACCACTGGGACGCAATGCGTCGGATCACAAGCGGCTAACGAAATTGTTGGCTTGTACCGAGGTCGAGTACAACCCTTCTGAGGCTCGAATCGTTGCATCCAACGAATGGTGGAGCCGAAAATTGAACTTGAGGTTTTTGAATTGCTGTCTGACATTCACTTGGACATGTATATTTTGGTTATTGCGTGAAGTTGCGGGTTGAGATTACATTCAATATACAAAGTTCTCATTTCGTACTCCCTTTTTTATCATGTATCTCCGGTCAGCTTCTAAGTGTCTAAAACGAATTTTACACGATGCACTAGAAGAAAAAACTGTAGGGATATTGAACTTGTGAGTTTGGTATGGAAAGTTACATTTTGTTGTCGTTGATTATTCGTGGAGCAGAATCTAATTGCATAAAGTGTCTTGATTATCAAAATTTTACTTTCCAATTACAAGATATTTTACACTAACCCATTAGCTAGCATGAGAATTGCAATACATTTCTTGAATGAAAAAGGGCCACACATTTTGATTTTTCGTGTTCAATGTTTGTTCAAACATTCTGCTGTGCGTCAAATCACATTACGATATCCGCATCATGATACTTTGATAAAATGTGCAAACGTTATTGCAGGAGAACAAGTAGTACAAAGATTTCAAGGACAAAGACGTCAGTGAAATATACGTCTGATATCGTTAGCTATTTGACGATAGCTACGATTGCGACAAGTATGCAGTCACCCCCACCAAGTTAAGTCGTATGGACTTCAGTTTGTTTGAGGATAGTGCTGTCGAAGACCAAGGGGATGCAATCCTTGTTTCGACAAACAAAAAAGTACTTCAAGCATTCATGTTACGAATGCCAGAAGCGGTGAAAAGCGAAAGTCGACGTCCAGCAAACAAAAAGGGAAGAACAAAAAGGTTTCTACTCGGGAGTTGTCGTATTCAGTTGATTGGGCAAACAGTGCCGTCGAGGAAGTGGCGACGAAGATTAACACCATTATGGGCCCAAGTAAAAATGCAGGAGTTGCCTGTGTCGAAGAATTGCTTGTGGCAGGTAAGCTCGAGCGACGCACACCCTTGTACTACTTCGCCTATACATTTCTGGCACAGAAGTGCTACTGAAATATGCTCGCTGTCATACAAGATGCAGATAAGAAGTATGAGTGGATTGAGTGACAGTTTAACGAGCGTAATAAGCTCGGCCATTAATTTTTGTAATACCGAACTCTACTTTACGTGTTATATTTGTTTATTTCTTTTTGTACTTCTTGCGGATAATTACATTTGATGTTGTACATTCATCGTTCGTATATGCATCTAAGTTTTGTGTCGCAAGAGTTTTACTTATTGTGGTCTATTTTGAAATGTTTAATTTTCTATTTTTCTGTGTGAAAAATAGTGCACGCATGCTTGACAACTTATACGTACAAATTCACTTTGGGAACTACGTTTAAACATCAACAAAAAAGTGTCACAAGTTCAAAAAGTACACCTTTTTTTGGTTTTCAAACCTTACAGTACAATTATTTGAATGTTGGAATAATCTTTTTTCTTCAACCTTACGGGTACCATTATTTGAATGTCACTCAAACGAAATGAATGCAAGGAATCTTTACTCTTATATAACTTCGTTGTTTAAACATATGAGTTGTGACTTTTGCTATTGATGCGTATAGATCTTTGTAATATTGCAAAATTTGGTGAGCTTCAATTTACTATAATGGATGATCTCAACTTCAATTGTGCAATACTTTCGGGCTCTGACGACAAAGAAGTGGATGAGAATGAGTTTCTCAGCGAATTGGCTGAGGACATCACGACATGGGTTACATATTGTTACATCGCAGTAAGCGAGGCCGTGAATTATTATCACAAACAATGACGTCCTATTCAACGCTTTCCGTCTTCAAGAAATGGCACCTGTTCATGAAAAAAAGCAATGGAAGATAACGGCAAGATGTGTTATCAGGAGTTCCGAATGTACCTACAACTACTCCGACACTTTGCACACATTATGCGTGATGAATACGGATTACGCAGTAGCCAATAGGTGGATATATACGAGCAATGCTCCTTTGCATATTAGAGCATGAAAAAGGATACCGTCGGTAACTACTATTTTCAATCATTCGTTGCTAACAGTATGCCATTATTTTAAAGAGGTATTAAATGCCATCGTTGCATTATCGACACGTCCCATAAAACTAAGCACAAACTACAACGAGGGTGAAGAACCCCACAGGCCGGACTTGACTAAGCATCCTTTGTTTGGAGACTGCATTGGTGCTATTGATGGAACGCATGTGAAGCTGTGTTACCGCGTAACGAGTGGGTGAATTTTCTAGACCGCAAAGGAGTGCCGACGCAAAATGTCTTGGCCGCATGTGATTTCAATTTGTCTTTTACATTCATGCTTGCTGGTACGATCGAGAATACACACGACGCGCGAATACTAGCTCGTCCTATACACACTCCTGAAATTTATTTTCCATTACACGGGCCAGGTAATAATATTTGGTGGACTCCGGGTTCGCTCATCGATCGGGTTACATGGCCCCTTACAAAGGATCAAATATATTGTATCGTTTTTAAGACAACGTGATGATGGATCCGATCGTTGTCGCCTCGTGTGCGGTTTAACTACAGACACTCATCGTGCAGAAACGTCAAAGAACGCGCCTTTGGTGTGTAGAAAAAAAGATGGCAAATACTTGATCGTATATTCGTTTTGAACCCAAGTTGCTGTTGTTGTTGCTAGGAGGGGCGTTCATAATTTTTTACGTTGTTCTGGAGTTGTGGACGAGGCATTTGTTAGAATCGAGACAAATGATGCCCCGTTCGAGGTGAACCTATCTAAAGCCAAAGACGAAATGCACGTCAAAATGAACACACCGAAAATGCAGCGAAGTGATTGAGACCAACTTCGCGATTATATGGCACAACAATTGTGATCTTCACATTTTGTACGAAACGTGATAATTCGCAAATGTCTAGTGTTGTACGAACGTGAGATTATAATTCGATTAAATTTTGTTGAAAATAATGTTTTCCGGATTCTGCAGGTGCTACCAATCAATAATTAAAATCCAAAAAACCGCAGTATACATACTATAAAATATATATGCACGAAAATCGAAGCGTTCAAATGAATTTCACGTGAAACGTACTTGTTGGAATCAGAATAATGCCTTTGAATTAGGGGCACAGGTGGGGTGGGGCCGTGGGGGAAGGGAAAGTGGAATAATTTGAAACTCAAATCATTACCTTTTCACTGTATCAACTGTGCTTGACAAGACGGAATAATGCATTTTTAGTGTGATAATGGACACCAAACGCAGGCTAAAATTTAAGTTAGAAATACCTGAATTTATAAGGATTTTTAAAATCCATCTAAATCTACGTCCCGAAAAGTAACGGTAAACATTTTTATTTTGCTTGCTTATTGATTCCTTTGGACAATAGATTTATCTCTTGAGATGTGAAACCAGACCAAATTTTTATATTGCACAAGTCACTGTTACCAACGATAAATTAAGTTGTACGTGCTGTAATAAAACAAATACAATCCATCTGATCTCACCTCCCAATAGCACATTAAATCATCAGTTGCACACTTCTCAATATCCCTATTGAAATCAAACACAACAAAATGCCCCTTCTTGCTTCCTCCACTCATGTCACACTCGGCACGACCACTTCCAGTATCGGTATTAACATAATCCATAAAATCCCAAGTGCTATTTGATTTTAGAGTCTGCATGCTGAGATCGGTGATGTTGCCGACGTAGAAGAGCCGGCATCGGACGGTTAATGGTGCTGCCATCTGATTGGCTATTGTTACCTTGATAGGAAGTCTATTTGGATTGGCTGAATAAGCAAAATGTGGATGCATGATCAATGAAAATAAAAATATAGGAAAAAAAAGATTGAAACATGACATTTTTATTTATTTATTTTTGTATCAATAGCTGTTTGATATGGAAACCCTTTAAATATAACAATGAATTGGTGCATGATTTTGATAACCTATATATCCTTTTTGTAATTTGATATATGTGAATTTTGATAACCTATATATCCTTCTTGTAATTTGTAAATTTCATTCTTATAATTTAATTTTAATACATGTAATCTAAAAGGCTATTACATAATCTAAGCAAGACTTCTATAAATCTTGAAGGGTATAATTGCGATTTTGTGTATAATTGTTTTAATTTGATTCTTCTAATTATGGGGTGTCCTCAATTGAAATGAATTTTAAAAGATTATAAATTCTTATAAATTTTGTGAATTTGAATATATTTCCACAATTCATAAGAATCTCATTAAAAATTGTGAAATTTCAAAATAGTTTGTTACGTGTATTTTTAAATTTGAAATCCATCCAAATCCCTTAAAGTCCATTTATTAATGGAATTCTTAGAAATTCATGAGTAATTGAAAATAGCTAGATTTTATTTAATTGAAATTCATTAAAATTTCAGTTGGGAATACCTAAATTTTAATGGTTTTAATGAAAACTATTAAATTTCAATTGAAGAATTCATTAAATCTAAGCTACAATTCAATAAATATAAAAGGGAATAATTGCAATGTTGTATATAATTGTTTAAATTTCATTATTCTAATTTAATTTCGATAAATGTAATCTAAAAGGGTATTACATAATTTAAGCTAGACTTCTGTAAATTTAAAAGGGTATAATAGTGGAAATTAATTGGATTACTAAACGTTAATTTGTTTCTATTGGATTACTTAATTTCAATTTAGTTTCAAATTTCACCAAGTATTCACATTTTGTCACCTATTGTCAAACAAGTTGACGAACTGCTTAGTTGATAGTCATACTGAACTGATCATTCTTGTAATTGTCACTTGAAACCCTTGAAACAAAAATGAAAATGAAGGCTATTGATGAAATCAATAAGAATTCTCCACGCAATCAAGCACGGCTATTGGACAAGATTGCTGCACAATGTCTTGTTTCTAGTGGATTCAATCCATCAAGATTAATATAGTTTTCCTAAATAACTTACTCTGATTCGGTTCAAAATGATTTAGGCCATATGATTTATGTCTTTTCCATCTTTTCACTTGTATCTGTTGGGAAACGATTTAGGCCTTATGATATATTCTTCATGGTTCCATTGCAAGGTATGAAATTTGAATCCCACATCGAAAGTAAGGACTTTCGGTGTGTGATTTACATATATATGAACTCTTCAATTTCAACAGCTAACTTTTGAGGTATGGCTCCCCCAAAATCTATATCAATGGTATCAAAGCAGGTAAAATATCTCCCAATTTCAATCGAGCAGCGCAGATGATGTTTGATTTCAGATTTCAACATTAATACACATGTTTGATTTTGAATGATTGTTAAAAACTTAATGCTTTTTAATTAATTGATCACAAGTTGAATTGTCTTGTAATTTCTATTGACATTCGAGACAAGGTGAATTTGACACACATTACAATTATTCTAAAGTTTGATAAAGGATAGTGATATACCATTATGATTTGTATGATCCTTTTAATATTCGATAGGGAATAGTGACATACCATTATGATTTGCATGATCCTTTTGATGTTCTTTCAATTTAATACATCTTTACATATTCACATCGGATAGGTTTAGTTCTACTTGAGAGAGAATGAATTAGGAATATTGATTTCATATCTAAATATGTGTTGTCTAAATCTTGAATTGATATTGAAATTAAATATATTTAGGGGGATTCTAGGCTCTAAGATTTATCAATTATTTGAATTTCGTAACGCTTCCAGTTAATCAACTAGACTAGTTAGAGTAGTTATATGGTTGATATAAAATCCAAAAGAAAATCACGATAGTTTAAATTAGAGTCTTATAGCATAGGTGTTATAATGATCTCGTCGTCAACGAACTCCCCATCTAATCGAATCTTTTCAGAAAGGATGGTGGCACACAACCTAGGTCGGATAGCATGGCTTTATGTGACTAGGATGAAAAGCTCCAATTTGGTAGCCTATATCACTACAATATAAAAGAGGCTAAAACTTGGTGCGCCACGTGTTGCGATTTCCTATCATCGTAATTCTTTTTTTTTTTAAAGCAACAAAATACAAACACCCATGTCTCTTTCCTCCTTTCTCCACGCATCCGTCTTCCCCTTTCTACTTTTCATTTATCTGTAAACTTTTTCATTTGAAGCTGCCTTTTTGGCCTTTCGAGTGTCCGGCCTTCTGTTGGTTGTGACAACGGATTTCTTCTTTCGTTTGGTGGCTGGTAAAGAAATTTTCATCAGAAATATTTTTTGACTTTTTGATGCTTGAATTCATGTATTAGTATTATTTTGGTGATGTCAAGATTAACTTTCACGGTATTAAGCATTGTTATATTATGGACATACTTCCTTCTCATCTTATGATTCTTTCTTCTGTGATGATGATTAACACTTACCCATTAGATCGAAATTTGGCATTTGATTACTTTCCCCTTTTTTCCGTTCTATGTTTGAGTTTTCTGATAGTTGGCAAAAACATGCAGCATACACAAAAAACTGTTTTTGATGAAATGTTCATGACACTCTACACATTTGCTTTTAGTTATGTAAAAATCAGAAAACTACATATTAGATTAGATATGGATAGAGTTGGCGTGTTAAAAAAAGAATCGGAGCCCCGACCAATGTCTCCGTGATTTTTAGTTATGTAAAAATCAGAAAACATATTTAATATGATTAGTTAGAGATAGAGTTGGTGTTTAAAAAAATGATACGACCCATGTCTCCGTGCACCACGTAGACTCGATCCGTGTCTCCGTGTGTACACACATGAATACTTTTGTTTTTTTTTTTTTTTTACAAATGAAAAGTGTATATTCTAGTTCTCATATAACCTCCACTCTTTGTTCTTTGCTGTCATATGAGGAAGAGTTTCCATTGTAAAATTTAACAATATCACTTCCTTCAATCAAGCTACTTCAATTTAGTTCGAGGCAACATGTCTCGAATTTCAGCTGCGACTTGAAAGGTACCATATGTTTCGTTATAGTTATGTTTGTTCATCGGTAATTAATAATTCTTATTGATTTTTCAGGGTATGTGCCAGCAAACAGAATTCACAGGACAATGAAAATGAAGAAGAGAAGCTGAACAAAACTATAACATTAGGTATTGGAAAAAATTTGACTGGTTAATTTGTTAACAGTAAGATGATATAAGAATATTCATACGGTTTAATTTTTTGCTTTCATATTTGATTAGTTAGGGATAGATTTGGTGTGTTAAAAAAAAGGGTTTAATTTTTTGCTTTCATATTTGATTAGTTAGGAATAGAGTTGATGTGTTTAAAAAAAAGACAAGACCCATGTCTACTTGCACTATGGAGACACGATCTGTGTCTCCGTGTGTGCACACGGAGGCATGTGTCTCCATATGCACACACACATGCGCACGCAGACACCCTTTTTTTTTACAGACGAAAAGTGTAAATTTCAGTTCTCATATAACCTCCGCTCTTTGTTGTTTGCTGTCATATGAGGAAGAGTTTCTATTATGAGATTTAATCATATCACTTCTTCTAATCAAGCATTTTCTATACTTCAATTTAGTTGGAGGCTTCCATTGAGTGAATACTTTTTGCCTCATCTATTTAACTTTAAACATGGTCATTTTCCTATTGTCACTTGGTTTTCCCATATTGAGGGTCCTGAAAATGGTTTCTCTTCATTTCTTAGCTAATCTTTTTGTTGCATTTTATGCAAGCTTGGGACTACTAATTCATTGGTATCTTGGTGCTGTTTTATATGGTCTCAGAAGGGTACTCCTATAGTTGCTGGGACTACTTGTTCCTTTCTTTGTTAAATAGCAAAATGTACTCTGGAAGCTACTACTGACTTGCAAATGTTTCGAGTGGCGGAAACTATTATGTGTTATGGATCCTTTTGTTGCTTGTGGCTTAATGTTTGTTTTACGTTATTTTCTTATTCTCCTTATATTTTATTTTAATTCATGAGATTAAAGTAAAGGAGATCAACATTATGCATGACGAGGAACAACCGTAGATTCTCTTCTGATGTTCTCGATCCACATACAACTTTCTCTGCCTGGAACTTATATCTGGACTTGTTGATCATTTATCTAACCTAATTAATATACTTTTTTTATTTCAGAAAAGGAAGCATGATGAGAATGGAGTTATCAATGACATTCAGAGACACGAGAAAAGTAAGTTACTATGGGTTGAATTGGCTTTGCTTCTATCATGTTTTCTGATTATTTTGGCTCTTGACATTTTTTAATCCAAATGTGCTCATGTTTTTATAATTTCATTCACATTTGAATCCGTTAGTACTTCTCCAAATTTTGTATTTTCTGACATGCTGATATTTGCAACTTAAGAGCCCAAAGGTTGATGAGATGTCAGTGGCAATGTGGCTGGCTGAAAGTGCCACATTGTATTTTATTTTGTTTTTCTTCTAATGTTGCAGTTGAGAATTTGAGGATCCATTGCTTGCTATTGTCAAACTATCTAAGGTACATAACATATATATCAACCATAGTTTCTTTTACATTGCTGAGTTTAATTTATATTCTTCATTACGCTTTTAAATGTTTAAAAAGGCTATACCGGATACCAAGGAGTTTTTCTCTATGGAGCAGAGGTGTAAGCCTCAAGTTAGACTAATAAATAATTCAAAATAATGTAAAAGTACTAAAATATGCTCATAATATACCACACTCTTAAAAATTGATAATAAATATGTTAACAAAATTAAAAGTTTAGCTTGCAAACATAAAATAAAACAATAAACAAAAAACAAGTACAAAATGCTAAAGCGAGTAATAGAATATCCGGAAAATGCAAGATAAACTGAGCAATTAACGTAAGTCATCTTGAGGCTTAGCCTTGAGGCATAAGCCTCACAAATGACACTTAAGGGGCGGGATTCGAGCCGTTTTATGAAAGCCTGATGTGAGGCAGGATTTGTTGCGTGAGCCTCAAATGATATTTTTAAACTGTGAGACATTTTTTAGATGCTAGGTGTAGTAAGAAGTCGTGGAAACGCTTATAGGATCTCATACTCGTGGTTGTAGAGTACCCTAATAGCTTCTTTTTTCAAAAAAATGGATCAGCTTTTATCTCGGGGCATTTATGTGAACTTAATCATATATAAAAGATAGAAATTTGTACTCGTGGAAATCAAAAAGGTTTTAAATACAAATTTCATATGGAGAGGATTTTACACAGTTTTATTGGAGAAAGAAAATGAAGGTCATTCCTTGTGAGGTTAGATATCTCAAATTTGGTTTTATTGAGTTGACCATGGATAAAGTTTGGAGTATTTGACATAATAACTTGCATATTGCACCTAATATTTTCCTTCGTCGCCCATTTTTTGATCTTTTGTATTCCCTTCTCTTTCTTTGGGAGTAATTAGAGGCGGCGTTAGTGGTGAAAAGAATGTGGTGTTCAACTGTTTCTCATTCAATAAACTTTTTGCTTGTTCCTTTATATTTAAACAACGTGACATTGATTTTGCTGAACTCTTTAATAACTCTTCACGGGACAGTTATATTGAAGATGTACCAATAAATTAGGATTTATTTCGAGGATTTTAGTTTATTTGATTTATTTATTTTCCATTATCCTTTAGGGAAGTTTCCACTATTGAAATTAATTTTCTCTTTGCTCGCTTATCCATGCAGATATTAAGAAGATAAATACAGTTATTCAAGTATAGGAGTACAAGGTAAAAATGCTGAAAATGAACTTTGTTGTATTGATCAAAGGTTTGGTTGCTTCATTGAAAACTTTGATACTTCAGTTCAATGATGATTTGGATATTTCAGCAATTCAATTTTTTTTTATAAAATATTTTCCTTGCTAGAATTTCTGTCTCAGTAATTTAAATTAGCTTAGTTTTGTGTGTGTGTGTGTGTTAAATGAGAATATGAAAATCGTAACTTATGAAAATATGGTGTTTAAAGTGTAATTATACTTTTGTTCAATATGTGTTTTGTATTTTTTCGACTTATTGTGTTTTCATTCCTATTTGTTTGATGAATCCGATTTCATTGTTGAAGAACCACTTGGCATGCAGAACAAATAGAGCTCGAAGGAGAGTGTTGCCAAATGGTCAGGTTTGGAAACCTCATTTGTTGCTTCTGTCCTACGCTTCGAAAATTTTGGCTGAAACGAATACATTACTAAAGTTCCAAGATAGCTCACCTGGCAAGCCATTTATCTTTCTAGCAAGATCACCTCCTTTATCTTGAAGTCAAGACCCCAAGTGAAACTGCTATCAGAGCAATTCGGGTATGAGGATGATGTTTTAGATGAGTGCTCAGACTCGGAAGATGATTCAGAATATGATAAAATGCTGTTTTTCTGTTTGTTATTTTAGATTTATATATGATGCACCAACATTCAAGTTGTTGAAATAGTAACACAATGACTTCAACATGTAAATTGTTTGGCACTCAATAGTCATGCAGCTGTATGATATGTCATAATTATTTATGATATTTATATAATTATTTAGTGATTTACATCAGTTTTTTTTCCCCTTACACCTTAAGCAAACCATAAACTTAAATGTGCACATTTTTTAGTCCTAGACTTTTTATCTGTTTCATATGCAATACTATTATTCATTTTCACAATCTTTATGTTTTGAAATTTTCTAAGTTTTTGTTTATTCTTTCGGTTTCTTATTTCATTATTTTATCTTTTATTGTTTTCGTGAAAATGAGAAATCTCTACATCTTTTTTGATGTTCTCGTGAAATTCTGTTATTTGTGCTACCTGAATTATTATCAAATCATATGGATATTTATTTTTAATGGAGTACAATGTATTTTTTCCTATAAGAGTTTTGTGAATACTAACATCTACTTGAGCTATGCTTCAAAAGGTAGGCGAGAAAGGAAATTACTATGTTAAAATGACAAATTATTGAAAATAGTAAAACATGGATCAATACTTTATATTTGCGACTGCTAATAATAATCAACCAACGTGCAACGCACGTTTTCTTCCCTAGTGAAAAGGCCAAATGGAACGGGCCGAGCAGTTAATAACTTCTTAACACCATTTGTACTATAAATCTAAAAATTTACGTCTCTAGCTTAGTGCATAAAATTCTATCGCATAATACATAGTTACTCTGCTAAAATTTTCTTAAGTTGATCTAAAAGTGAGACGTTATTTTGGTCACAAACAAAATTTATGCTGAATCAGCCGAGTAAGAGAGAGAAGCCTATTCTGATGTAATACTTGTAAAGGACAATTTCAATGATTTGAGAAAAATTATCCATAATCCCATCAACTATTAAACTAACCAAATTTAGTCCCCTAATAATACTAGCTTAAATTTACAAACTATGAAAAGGTTCAATTTACTACTGAAGATTTATGGACTGATGCCCAAAATGTTCGTATTTAACCATTGAGTCTGAATATTTGATATACGTGGTTATGATAGGACAATCGAAAAATGTCGATAGACAAAATAAGCTATATAATGTCATTTCATAAAAATCAACTCTGTCAATAGATAGAACCAATCAAGTTCACATGTCCAGTAAATGCAATTATTTAACGTAACATCCGGATTTTAGAGGATCAGAATTATTTGGAGATTTAATAAAATTTAGGGTTTGTGCTATAATTGAAAATAGTTCAATTAGTTTCAGATATACAAATAATGAAAATGGTGCAATTTTTTAAGAATGAGAAAGTTAAGCCATTGATGTAATCATTATAAAGCTACTATACAAAGTAAATAGGAACGACGCACAATAATATAGAGATTTTGTCATTTGTACACTCTTTTTTTTACACCAAGTTTGATATTGCTTTTGTTTTAAAAAAAATTGTAGGCAAAAAAACTGTTTTTTTTTTCCCGTTAAAATTGGCAAATGACTATCAAACTTGGTGTACACCAAAGTGTACATAATAACAGAGATAATACGAATAATAAGGGCCAATAGAATTTCTCCAAGTGGTCAATAAGGGCCACATTATTGTTGGAAATGGGTCAAGTTTGACTAATAATTCGGGTGGGACTCAGTATCCGTTTTGTGCGGGTCAATGGTCAAACGCGTTCTACTCTGCGAGTAGATATTCGTGATATATTTAATTTCACAAAACCTTTTCCGGATGATTGAGA
>CAIGRB010008187.1:25546-39247 GCA_903798255.1 Fraxinus quadrangulata | reverse complement strand
AGGCGGAAGTAGAGCTAAGCGTCAAACCAAACCCACCCCCCTATTTCTTTCGCGCTAGGAGCCTTTCCTAGGTTGTGAGGCGATAGTGCCTGCTGTCGATAGGTAGCTCATCCCTTGAAATTTGTCAGCTACACACGTCGCTTTCATTTCCTCTTTTATATGTCACTCCCCGGTCAACGCGAATAGATTCCTTGCTTGTTGAAGCATGATCCTCCATGCTTCAATGTATGGCTTGTAACCATCGAGTCTAGGTTTGCTCCTCTTCCTTGACAGCTTGTCTCAAGCTGTCAAGTAAGTTGCAGGATCTTCCTCTCTTCAGATTACCTTAGGGGTTCCGAAAGGGTAGAACCGAGGAAAGTTTATATCGAGCACTGACACGCTCCTGGAAGGCGACATCCCCATGGTTTCGAGGGGCACAAACTGTCCACCTATTTCTGCAGTGATGTGGAGGGCCCTAATGTGCGGGGATGGAATTCTTCCCGGAAGGTCATCGTCAGAAAAGGAAATGGACATGGGAGCCGTAAGAGGCTAGTCCGTGCTCTCCTGTTCAAAAGCCTCACCGTTCGCTGAGCTCTTCGCCCCTGGCGGCTCGGCTGGGTTGGTTACGTGTGCCGTCTACTCTGCTTTAGTTGCGCTGACTGGGCAGCTTCTCACCGTGCCTGGTCAAAGCGCGGTTAGACTGCGGCGATGTGCAATATCTACAGACAGCATTAAGGGCCTCCCTCCGCTGGGCAAGCTGACTACTACTGAATGTGAATGGCCGACTTGGTATTCGTATTCTCAATCGGCGAAGCCTCGATACCCACAGACAGTTGAGAGACCTACAGTTGAAGGTAGGCCCGAAGGGGCGATTCCTAGAGGCTTTTCCTAGGGGGTATTTTCCCGCTTCAGTCAATCGGAAAGACTATACAAGGGAAATTGTCTCAGGGGAGCACCCTTTTCCGGGGTAATGCAGAAACCTTTTCAGTTACCCATTTTTTTGTCGTCTGTCTTTCTGTGTAACACTGCTACAGAAGAATGCAAGAGAAGTTAAACACTCATATTATTTGCTTCAGTGATTCACTCGTTAAGGTGAGAAAGAAGGCAACAGTGCCTGAATGTATCCAGTTTATATAGCTCACTTTGGTGGAAATCATGAACCAACTGATTGGTGGTAGTGTTATGCACGCACAGAATGGGAACTGTTCCAAGTGCTTGATTTGATTGAAGAGCTCAATGGAGAACTTGACCATGAAAGCTTCTCCGCGAGCTACTTTAAGTTATATCATGTTTGAGACCCATTTTTTGTTCAAAATATATTTTGAAATAGTATTTTATTGAAGAATATGTAGTTAAAAATGAAGAAAAATTTTATCAAGTAAGGATGCGATAATATTTTGCGTCACATGTTAAAAAAAAATTTTGGACCAAATTTTTCCACACTTCTTTTTAAGGATAAGGATTTGAGTGAGTGGACATCATTGGTTTATGGCCATAGTACGCAAGTGATCCATGTCAAAGTCACCGTCCTTTATGTCCATCACCTCGACTCTTGCACGTTAAATTATTGTTTGATAAAAATTTAATAGGACAAAAATATCACATGAAAGAAAAAAAAAAGTATAATTATTTTTGAAATATTAAAAATAAATGTTGTTTCATTAAAAGGTGTTGGAAAAAAATAGTAGTGCTACTCTTTTTGATATTTATCATCACAATTTTTTGAGTTGACACATTCCTGTCTCGATATCAATTTTTTGAATGTCATCGGTAATATTTTTGTTAATAAATCAGTTACATTATCAGTAACTGGAGCTTGGGAGTATAAAATTTATTTGGAGAAATATATTTTATTTTGTCTCGTTAGATATAATTTTCTATGAGTTGTGCAATATAAACTGCATTATCTTCATAAAATGTTGTTGAACTATCTTTTATTAAACTAATCTGTATGATACTTAAATATGATGGGTCATGTCCCTAAGTCATAAACATTCTCAACTTGCCCGTGAATTGCAATAATTACATAATGATTTGAAGATGTTGCGGTCGAGGTTTGCTTAATTAATCTCCTTGATATAGTTATTTCATCGCGTGTAAATATATATCATATTTGCAATTTAACTTTATGTGGATTAGAGAAATAGATCTGCATATCCCACTAAAGAAAATTTCCAAATTTTGAGAATAAAATAATTACATATCAATAGTACCTTTTTAGGTAACGAAAAATGTATGTAATATCATTCCAATGTCTTTGAATTTATGTATAGCTATATCTTGCAAGGAGTTTACTGAAAAAATTTATATCTTTCCAAGTGCAATTTGTAAGACATGTTATGCCCCAATTGAAATAAAATATGGTACTTCGAGACCAGGAATTTTTTCTCCAGATCCTCATTTTGTATGATTTTCCAATCTCATAATTTATTGAAATTTCATTATTTTTGGATATTTATGATTTCGCAAAAACTGTACCATCAGTATTTGATTGGTCAATCTTTTCTGATATAATTTTCTCTGAACTTTTTGATTGATTTTCTTTTGTACTTTTTTCTTTCAAGATACAGAGTTTTGTTATTGACTGGTCGATCCCATTTATGGCATATTTGATATTCATTTTCTACAGCATATTATCCTATAGGAATATCAATTTTCACTGAAATCTTTTTCAGTCGATCAATATGACTTGTATCAATAAATATATCAGATAATTGATTTGCAACTATTTATAAGTGAATAATTTTTTAAACATTTTGCTCAAAATGATTGATGTGAAGATCAAAGTATAATAGAGTTTTTTCATTCCAAGAATTTTTAATTTTTTTGCAGGATGTAATTTTGTTCCTCCCGAAGTCAAAATAGTGAGTTTATCAAAATGACAGTCTGTACATTAATGTATAGTAAATAAATGTCATGATGTATTTACACCTAATCGATACTCAAAATGAATTAATTTGCTAGCTTAAATGGATTGAATCCACAATGTATTTTAGGTCTTCGTCCTTTGAAAGTGCATTCCAGACGAGCTTTAGACACTGTCAGATGATCTACAAGATCTTGAAACCAATTTAACATATGAAAATAGATGTGCAAATTTGTTTCTAGAGGTTAACTAACTACGAAAAAAGCAAATATCATTGGCAAAGATTTTGTGGAGAAATCAAACATTAGAAAAAGTAACATATAAACAAGAAGACGATATAAGAGCCAGGTATTACTTGGTACATTTTTAATTTGAGGATAACATTTCTTTAAAGGGAAGACAATGTAACGATCCAGAATTTTTTGCATTTTTTTTTTTTTTTTAATTTTTAGGGATTTTATAATAATCATCTCATATTTAAAAAATAGAATATTAAAAAATACAATTTCTGAATATAATATTTTACAAAGTAGCTCTTAACACTCTTCTATAAACAGGGAAAGATATTTTAATTCTTCGGACAAAATTCAAATTCATCCCCAAATCTTTTCTTTTGAAAATATACTTTATCAAAGGTTGACCTCCATTGGTCCTCGACTCCTGACTCTATAAGCTTTCCAATGATATATATTATGCTTGATGGAAAGCTCTTTATAGATTTTGACACTAGGTTTTCAGCATGTTAGGCTTCTCTATATTGACACTTCATCCCTGATCTCACTCCGGACCCCTGGATTTGGCATTTTTAAACTCAATGGATTGTGTTTTCAATAAATTCGACTCAATGAGTACCGTATACGTATGCCAAGTCTAAATCATATTTATTGTAATTTTCAATGCGTTATCTCGCGTCTCTGGATAAGATGGATACAATTGTGATCTCATGATCTCAATTGGCAACGACAAACCCCATAGTCACTGGAAGGCACACGTGTTGGAAATTTGATACTTGACCTCATATGATACACGGTAGTGGGACTCGAACTCAAAAGAATTAAAAGATGAATAAACAGAAATAGTGAAGAAAGACTTGAACTTTGAGAAGACCATCATATAGAGCAAATTATTGCAAATCATGTATATAAATATGGTCAAGCATACTTTTACTTGCTGGGCATTTGCTCATTTTGTAGGTATAGAAATACATATACTGGATAATGGAACTAGTTTGGAATTAAACTGCAATACACATTGTTTATAGTAGAGATAATTGGCTTTATCCCGAAATTTTTACTCAATTGGGGTTTCTCCGTCATCATATTGGTATTTGTTATTTATTGCTTTCTTTATTATTGCGATATTCAAACTTAGGGAATCGACTTTTTTTATTAACAATCTAGAAACAATTAAAAGTAACTTTTTACTGTTGATTGATTAATTCTGCACGTTGGGTCAAAATTTAAAAAAAAGGATAATTAATAACTATTGGGTAACTTAGTAGCCGTTAATTTGTTAATTCATAATTTTCACTTTATATTTTTAAAGGTACAACTTTCGAAATACACAAAGACTATTAAATAGGCATAATCTATGTCAAAGAAAAGAGGAGGAGAAGAGAGGAAAAACGTCTTAGAGATCGAATAAAACACATAAAAATCCATTTACTAAGAGAAATCATAGAGAGAAGTCAATAAATCAATAGGGACTCGTGATTGCAGATGTACGAGCTATTGAAATAGAAGATAGAAAATTGAAGAGATTCATCGTATCTTCTTGTTCTTAAATTTATTAGGTGATCTCTTTGTTAAATTCTTCTCATCTTGATTTCTTAATCATGTTTCTTTGTTACATTATTTGTTAGGACGAATGATGTAATTAATTGATTTTATTTCATATTTTAATCATTATTTTGGTTCTTTCTTATTAAATAAGTTAGATTGACATGATTGAATTGTTTTGTTTTTGTTATTGAGAATTAAATTATAGGATATTTATTGCATGTTAAACTGAAAGATTGTATATTGAATACTTAATTTTGATTTTCATGAATTTATTATTAAATTGAGAAATTTCTAACTATTCTTGCGGTTGTCTTATTTTCTTATGATTAATCGAAAGAGATAAGTTTTATATTTAGGGATATGTTGACTAGTAATCAGAGACAAATGTTAACAATTTATCTTTGATTTAATGATCTACAATACAATAATTAAACCACAATAAGAATTGAAATGTGGACTGCTAACTATTTCTTTATGATTTCAACCTTGATACTTGCTTTTTTGAATGATAAAATTTTTAATGGTAAAATTTCAAGAAAAATAGGGTTGGACAAAATATTCGGACCAAATCAGAAACGAACTAAACCGAGCGGCTCAGTTCGATTCTATAAAAAAAAAATAATAAGATTTTGGTTCTTCGAGTCAAGAACCATTTGGTTTTGGTTATGTTCTAATTCTAGAATCGAGAACCAAAATTAGAACCAAACTTAATTTTTAATTTTATTTTTATATATATTAATTAGTGGATATCCTATTTTTGTACCAATTTGAGACAATCTATTAATTGAAGACAACTATTAATCGATTATGAGTCATTGTAGACAACTCATTAATTGTGTATATCTTAATTTTGTATTCATTTGAATCATTTATCTTTCACCCCATTTCAATTTACACAACACCGTGACACGTCAGAATTGCATTTCATCACGTCTGTTGAAGAGACTCTTTCAAGATCGAAAAATGGAATTAGTCAATCACTTAAAATTTTTGCATAATTCATTCTTTATTGTAGGGGGTGTGCAGTCGAGCTGCTGCAATTAATTTAATGAATTGTTGTTATTACTTATTAAACAATCTTTGGTATAAAATGAAAATTGATTTGTGTAATTAAATTATGATTGTATATATATATATATATATTACTCGACTTTTGTAATCCTGATGATTGATAATTTGAATTTACTGAATGTTTGATGTTTATTTTTTTATTTAGGTATATATTATTAACTTATGAATAAGGTGCAAGTTTGAAAATCTTATGAAATGAAATAGAAGTATAGAACCAAACCAGAACCAAATGGTTCAATTTTGATTTGATTCAATATCTTTAAAAAAATCATTTGATTTCATTATAAAAAAATAATCGACTCGATTCGATTCTCTTAAAATTAGAACCAAATGAAATTATGTCTATCCTAAAGAAAAACAAAAGTAATTAAGACTTCCAATTTCACCATGTTAGTCCGCTTTAGTCCCCCCTAATCATGAAATTGGCAAAATTTATTCATGCCAACAATTTGAATATCTCTAATTAATTTGACGATTTTCAAGTATAGTAACAAAATATTTCTTTATAGATTATTTAGATCTCTACGTGTTGGAGTCAAAATTACTTTTACATATAGATTCCTTAAATCTATATGAGAATTACACTAAGCAAAAATGCATTGAAATCAATAAATACTTGATTAATTGCACAAGAGTAATGTTATTCATAGTCAACGTTTACCGTAGTCATTCTATGTGACAACTTATTATTTCATATATATTAATTTCCTTAAAATTTTTTTGTCTCAAATAATAAGTCTTCACATGATGGAAATTGTAGCCATTAATTATAAATATCATTACTGATCACACATACCATAGAGTACCATTATCTTCTATCAAAATTAGGAGTATGCGTGGTCGTATGAGTGGTCTGGTTCGGTCCGATTTTAAAGGGAATCAAACTGAACCAAATACCAATGAAACCATTCGTTTTATATCCAACTATAGAATCGAGTTAGAACCGAACCAACCAGTTCCAATTCGGTCCGATTCAGCTCTTTATATTGAGAAAAATTATAAAAATAAAGTACGAAACTGCTTATGAGCTGAAAATAGATAAAAATGGAGTATGAAATTATTTGTCATTCTTGTAATATAATAATATAAAAAAATCAATTAAACAAAACAAGCAAAATTTCACTCCAAAACTCAAAATAAACTCATAAATGCGAAAAAATAAATAAATTGTGGAACACGTCATAAATGATAAAATCTTGATCGAAAATTAATTTTTACAAAAATCCATATAACAATAACCTAATTATTTTTAGTAATTCTCGAGAATCTTGTTTCTTGAAAATCGACCATTTTGAAAACAACGAGAAATTTGAATTTTTATGAAATATTGAACTAAAAAAAAATATTTGCTATTAGATTGTATTAAACTATGAATTTGTAAAGTATTTATAAAATTATTTTAATTTTAATTTTAATTTTGATTACCTATTAAAAGAAAGAATAAGAAACATATTGAAAATAAAATTTTAACGTGAGATAATTTTGGAATCTAATGTTCGAAGATTTAGTACATCTTGGTGCAATCAAAAAGAAAAATTTCGGAAGAATCAAATTCATAATTGGCTCTCAAGGTAGTATCGAGAATCGGACCGAAACAAATCGATTTTTGACGTACGATCCCAATTAACTCATTTAGTAGAAGAATCGGACCGAACCGACAAATTTTATTTTGTTCTAGTCCAGTTCCACTAATTCTAGGAAAAATGCCCACTATTAATCAAAATTAATAGTACTCATAATACAAATACTTCTACATAATGTGCATGATCATAGATTTTTGAGAATAGATTTTATGAAAAATGATTTTTCTTAAAAAAATATGATTAAGAAATAGGAAAATTTTAGTGAAACTATTTTTTTTAAATGAATGTATAATTAAAAATAAATTTAAAGAAAATAAATTTCAACGAATCTATATCAAATATGGAAAATATTTTTTACCTCATTTTCGACTAATTAGATTGCAACTCCAAGAACAAGATAAAAAAAAAAAAATCTAGAACATTCTAGTTCACAAAAACTAGTGTTAAGGTTGTCAAACGCGATACAGTATTAGGGTCTAGTCACGCCACGTGGCAGAAAGATAAAGCATGACTATCCTAGTCATCCAATCGTAGGGTCAGAAAGAGTTTGGTAATCTTGGGGGAAGCATAAGGGCAATTTGGTCAAAAAAATGAGTGGTCCCTACGTTACATTTGCAATAGGTCAGAACTTTGAGTATCTCAAATTGGGCACAGAATCAATTACAGGCTGTATCCAGCTGTATGCCAACCCAGACATACTTGACTTAGGTTAACCAACTAAATGCAGCGCCCACCCAACACACCCAACCAAAATTTTCAAAATTTTTACATTATAATAGAAAATTGTGGTATTAGTCCTCATTTTATGGATTATAATACAATTTGGTCCTCAACTCATATAAGTTTGGGTAGAAACACACTTGACCTTCTACTTTTGTAGCATTGTTGGTCTCTACTTAATGATTTCTATTTATTTAAATATTAACTATACACGTACAATGAATATGAGCATTGTTTTGCATAAATAAATAGAAAATAGGAAAGAAGAAAAAATGAAATAATTATTTCTTTTTCACCTCATTCCTTGTTGAGCTTTATAGTCAGTCCGTATATCCCTTAAGCCAACCGCAGGCTCTTGTGTCGTTATCTAATCCTAAATTGGTTTGTGTTGCTCTAGGCTCGCACCACGTTAGATGCTCCAAGTCTACAATTATTTTTTTGTTTTCTATTAATTTTCTAATAATAAAGTTAAGAGAGATGCAATTTTAGCATTAATGGCATTAAAGACAAGTTTAGGCGACAATTTAGTGACATTAATAATGAGTCATGACTCATCCTCTATGATATTAGATTGATGAGTTAATGCCCCTTAAATTTCCTTTTCGATTACTATAATTAATAGATTTTAAAATACTACAAAATAAAAAGTTGGAAACTAAGTTATTAAGAGAAATAGATTGAAGACTAAGTTAGTACAAAATTAATAAGTTGATGACCAATGGTTTAATTCTCCAAAATGTTATGAGAGAGGTTTTTTTTGGAGGATTTTCCAGTGAGCAAACCTAAAAAAAGATAGGGTCCCATTCTCCTGAATCCAGATAATAAAAAGATAAAAGAGTTTTTTCATTTTTCTCAGCATTCAAAAAAATTTGCAGTGAGTGAGAGTGTCGTTGAAGAGGTAGGGAATACTGCGCACCCTGTTCATCCATTTCCTTTTCGCACGCATTCCTATGGATTCTTCTTCTTCATCTTCTATTTCTTCTTTACCCTGTCCCCGCCAGCGCATTTTAGCTGCTGTCTTACTGGCATACGCCTTCCTTGTTTCCTTAATTAAACCCAGTAAAATCCTTTGAAGTCAAGTCTTATTCCTGTTAAATACATTGTTTTCTCAACTGGGTTTTTAGGGCTTTTGTTTATACATATTTTGATTTGGGGAGAAAAAGTAATGGATCCGTGTCCTTTTGTGCGGTTGACTGTAGGAAATTTGGCGTTGAAGATTCCGGTGGCTTCGAAGCCGGAGAGGTCGGTGGTGCACCCTTCGTCATCGCTGTGTTTCTGCAAAATTAAGCTTAAGAGTTTCTCGTTACAAACGGCGGTGGTTCCGTACATTCTGCCAGAGAACACTCAGTTCCCTGACGGAAACACACAAACCCTCGCCGCTAGTTTTCATCTTAGCAAGTCTGATCTTGATCGGCTCACGGGGAAGTCCTTGCTGTTTGCCACCTCAAAGAAGCCTGAACTCAAAATCTCGATCTACACCGGCAGACGCGGCACCACCTGTGGTGTGAACTCCGGTCGACTTCTGGGCAAAATCTCCGTGCCGTTGGATCTCGCCGGAACGGAGTCTCGGGCCGTACTATTCCACAACGGGTGGATTAATGTGGGTAAAGTTAAGAGTTCGTCGAGTGCTCAGTTTCACTTGAATGTGAAATCGGAGCCAGATCCGAGATTCGTGTTCCAGTTCGACAGGGAGCCCGAATGCAGCCCGCAAGTTTTTCAAATTCAAGGAAGTATTCGCCAGCCAGTTTTTACCTGCAAATTTAGTTTTCGTTCCACTGGCGAACGCAATCAAAGATGCAGGTTCATATTTTTCTCTGAATTTTATTGAATGATTTGATTATATGTTCTTAATCCAATTTTCCGGTCAAAATTTTGATTCGGTTCTTGCTGGAATTTTACTGTAAGTGGATCTAATTAGCGTGAGAACAAATCCGTGGTCCTTAACTCTTTTAATTGAAAACTGAAGGCTGAAAAAAGTAACCTCTTGTGTTTATAATTAGAAACTGTTTCTACAATTGGTTATTGAAAGCTTCTGTTTCACTCTCACTTCGAATTAAAGCAAAATCATATACTTTAATACCAAATCTACTTTTAATTGATCACATTAAGGTTTAGTTCACTATTTCATATAATAATTTGCTTTGCATTGTGAATGAAGTATTGGGTAATTATCTTACTCTGAATCTTTTGAGTGAATTTAACTTGTAGAATTTTTTAATTAAGAAAATTGATGATTTACAGATCATTACCATCTGAGCTAAGTGGTGCGAGAGGTTGGTTAAGTTCATTTGGAAGTGAGAGAGAGAGGCCTGGAAAAGAAAGAAAAGGATGGTCCATCACAGTCCATGACCTCTCCGGTTCACCAGTTGCAACTGCATCCATGGTTACCCCATTTGTTGCATCTCCCGGTTCAGACAGAGTGAGCCGGTCTAATCCTGGTTCATGGCTAATTCTTCGTCCAGGTGATGGTACTTGGAAACCCTGGGGACGGCTGGAAGCTTGGCGTGAACGTGGCTCAACGGATGGACTTGGTTATAGGTTTGAATTGATCCCTGACTCCGCCCCAGCTGGTGCTGGGATTGTCTTGGCAGAGTCCACTCTCAGCTGCAGCAAAGGTGGAAAGTTTGTCATCGACCTGAATAACCGTAATGCCACTAATGGCAATGGGACTGCTTCGGCCAATGGGAGGTCAACACCAAGCAGCGCCACATCTCCTGTATGCAGTCCACGGGGCAGTGGAGATTATGGGTATGGACTTTGGCCCTACTGTATGTACAGAGGATTCGTGATGTCTGCAAGTGTAGAAGGCGAAGGGGCCAGCGGAAAATGCAGTAGTAAACCCACAGTGGAGATAAGCGTGCAGCACGTAAACTGTACGGAGGATGCAGCAGCTTTCGTGGCATTGTCGGCTGCCATCGATCTCAGCATGGATGCTTGCAGGCTTTTCTCCCACAAGCTCAGGAAAGAATTATACCCTCCTCAGGATTTACTCAACTAATGCAAAATTCAACGTATTTTTTTCATTTATTTTTTGTTTGAGAGGTAAAAAAATTTGTGGGTGATGATGGATTTTGGAGTTTTAGAAGTTTACTTACTAACGAAGAATGAAGGGGAAGAGCTGTGTATAGTAACAGGGCACGCTTTGTTTTTAAGTAGGTGTGTGACTGGCTGGCTTGTTATAACTTTTACCATTGCTCTTTGTTGAGACTTGAGAGTGTTCTCATTTTGCATTTGGCAAAAAACCTAACTATATATAATTATTTCTATAATGTAAATGTTGTATTCGAAATGTAAAAATGCTTAACGTTAAAAGAGGAGAAAATTTAAGTGACATCGTCTCGTGTCTTTTTAGGTATGATTAACCTATGTTGAAGGTAAAATTTGAATGCAATCTAGTTTACGAATATTGAACTCTTACAAAACGCCTCAGATTGTCTTTTATTTTTATGAATTTTTTTTTTTTTTTTGTATATTCATTTTCAACCATATTTATACAATAATATATTTTATATGTAAACTCAATTTTTTCAAAAAAAAAACTTTTTATCCATAAATTTTTCAGAAATTTACAGTTCAAAACAATATTTTAAAAAAAAAAAAAAAAACTACCGAACATGGGCTAATATGTATCAGTAGTAGTAGACCCTTCATTTTACCTATATTTCAAATCAGTAGTTGCTCAAAGGAAATTATATTGGTGCTAGGAGTATTTTCCAATGGTGCTCTATATTAAGTCTTGTTTGATACATATTAAAATTTTTACTCTCATTTTTCTACTTATTTTTAACTACATATTCTTCAATAAAATAATATTCTCCATCATATCAATAATTTTTACTTCTTTTTCGACTACATATTTTCCATCAATTTACTATTCCAAAATACATTCTTTTAAAATAATGTGACTTCAACATACCCTAAATCTAAATTGTTATTTAAATATTCAAAGTGATCAAAAATATGCAAAGAAAATGCAAAAAATGTTTTTTTTTTTTTTTAAATTTTTTTTTTTTTTGGAAAAAACAGTAAAATCTATATGTGGGTGGGATCCGTATGAGACAAAAAGAAAACAAACCACTATAACCCAATTTTTTTAGATCTTAATTACTTTGGAGTAGTTTGGATTTAAATACACCGGGATGAAAAAATGGTTTTTGAGATGTCAATTTATACTCAATTTTGCACTATTATTGGATATGCTCAAAGCAGAAGTAGACAAGAAAGAGAAAAAGGGCATTGCATGTCGATAATGGATGAAGACATTTTGGAAATAGTTGAATAAATTTATGGAAATGGGATAATTTAGGGTTTGTGTAGCACGCTGTGGTTAAGTATTTAGTTTACGTCCTAAATGTGGATGATAGCTGTAATGCTTTTAAAATGGGGCTTGTGGTGTGATTGCATTAGCTGTATTTAATTGGATTTAATTGTGCTTAATCATTTTGAACTTTTTAATTTGGCGAGATTAGGTTCGAAAGATTCGATATATGCTCGCACGAGGTAGAGACACTTCAATTAAGATATGATCCATTGGAGTGTTTTTATAGAAAAATGTTGGAATGATTTGTTAATTTATTAAAATAAATACAAAAATCAATTTTGGAAAATGTGAGATCAATTTGTGCAAAAGAATGAAAAAGTTAACTATTGTTTTACGAAAAACAACTATATAATTTTTTTATAGAAAAAATGTAAAGTTATAATTTTATCCTTCAAGTCAAAATTTTAACTTTTGATCAACTAATGGTCCTTCAACTGCAACAAAAATGAAATTTTTGAGATTGTGGCTACAAAAATTAAAGATTTGGGTATAATTTGCAACTAAATAAAAAATTTGGAATCCCAGTCGCAATCTTCCCCCCTTTTTTTTGGCTGAACATTGATTTAGTATATGGATTTTAAAACAACATCAAACTTTACTTCGCTTTTTTATTTTTCATAGAGTTAAGTTTTCGATTTTTCTAATTGAACTGAGTTGAACATGTCGATCATTGGTTGTAATACAATGCACAAGATGGGGATATGATAAACTCTTTAAATACAAAATTTGACTTTCAAATTACTTTGTATTATTATATTTAATAAGTTACCAAATTTAATACTTTATTCTTCAAATTATTTAAATCATATTTTAGATAAATTGATCATTGTCATATAAAATAATATGTTTAAAATATTATAGAAGGAAAGGAATCAATAAATAACCTCGGGGCATAGCTCAGTGGTGTAAAGGACAAGAGTGAGGTAGTCTCTGCTAAGCTGGCAGCCATAGTGTGAGGGTTCGATTCCTGTCTTTCACAAGGTTTGAAATTGGACTCTTTGTGGGTACTAGTATGGCAGCTCTGTACCCTAGCCTGCTGAGTCACATCCCGCGATTTACCTCCTCCACAATGCTCTAGGAATGAGACGGTGGGAACTAGGGATGTCAATGGGTCGAGCCGAGCATATAAGCACGAGCTCGGGCTCGTTTGTAAACGAAGCTCGGCTCGTTACTCGTGCTCGGCCGTCGAGCTCGTTTTTGACGAGCCGAGCCGGCTCGGCTCGGCTCGGCTCGTGAGCTCGTCAAAAAATATTTTTTTTTTTTATATAACTATCTGACCTTTAAAAAATAAAAAATAATAAAAAAAAAAATTTTGACGAGCCTCTCGTCAAAAACGAGCCGAGCCTGCTCGGCTCGGGCTCGGGCTCGGGCTCGGGCTCG
>CAIGRB010008187.1:2119-25344 GCA_903798255.1 Fraxinus quadrangulata | reverse complement strand
TCTGATCGGAACTCTCAAGGTTGGGGTTTAACTTTTTTAATAAATAAAGAATCTCTTAAATTGGGATGTGGGGCCAGAAATTTTTAGAGCGTGCGCTCCGTGGAGGAGCCAATGCTATTAATACAGCCTGGCTGGTCAATTCAATTGAAGCGGTTGAAATTTGGTACCACTTCCCTTTTATTTGGATTAAAGTTCGGAGCCTATCTGAATCCCCACTCCCCCCTCTTTTGTTTTTTTTTAACCTTCACCAGAGAATTCCAATGCTAGGCTGCATGTGAATTTTGGTGCAGGCCAGAGTAGGGGACCTAGGTGAAAAATGAGTACAGTTTGTTTTCATTGGAGCGTAGTCCAAATTTGGAACATGTTTTCTTGAGTTGAAAATTAAAAATAAGTAAAAGTTACATTTTAAGTCATTTTTTCTTTATTTTTTTGGAATAAAACCTTTATTTCTAAATATATTTGAAAAAGTAACTTTTTAATAAAGAAAGTTATTTATTTTTGAAACTTGTTTATTTAAATAAAGAAGTAATTTGATTTTTCTTTACTTACATTTTGATAACTCATCACTATATAAAATATTATGTATATAGTTATGTATAAAAAACATATTTTATACTCTAAACTTCATCTAGCAAATTTTTAAAATTATCCAAAAAGAATGGAAAAATTTTACTCGAGGTTAGTCATACATTTTTTTTATAACACAATTTCAGTATAATTCAATTGATCATCCAACTTATATACCGATTTAATGAAATGTGTAGTTAAAATTGAGTTTAAGAAAAACGAAATTTTAAAAATGAAGGTCAGATGAACTTATATCAATGCCAATATAATGAGCCCAATATTTACATACACATCATTTACTATCATGGAAGTGCCACTTCTATGGAACAAAAAAATAATAATTTGAAATTTTTAGCACTCAAATAATTTTTTTTTTTTGATATTTGGTTGCTTAAAAACAAGTCGTCCCAAATATAACGTTTATGGACGTAGTAGTAGCAGCAGCAGTACTAATAATAATAATAATAATAATAATAATAATAATAATAATAATAATAATAATAATAAACGTTTATTGACATAATAGTCAACCTGAAAACAAAAATAGATTAACTGATTAATTGAAAAAAATTTATTGAGTGACTTTCAATAAAATTATAGGTTTTAGATTGAAGGAACGTGAAGGTCCCTTTCAGCTAGGTGGAGATTGGTGAATTATGGGTGAGCAGGTAATAAAGAATTCCTAATTGTTAGTTTAACTGCTATGGCTGTGTGATAATTACATGCTCAAATAATCTTATGTCAAACAATAAAAATTGTCAACAACATGTCATTTTCAATTGATTTTGAGAAAATAATTTTGAAAACATTGCAAATAACTTGCTAAAGAGGGATGGAAAATTCCTCCACTGCGTAACATTCGAAGAAAATGTTGTAAAAATAAGAGAATGGAGAAGGAGATAACAAAGATAATAGCAAGAACTCTGAAAAATAATCAATATGCTTGAACGAGTAATTGTTATCTTTAAACGATATTTGTCCCCTTTAGAATTATTCGAGTGCTTAAAGGGAGGGATTCATCGACAAATGATTTTGTAGCGAGGAAAAATATTATAAGATTCGTCAACTTTAAAATCTGTACATTACTTGATAATTTATTAAACATAATTATTTATTTTTACCGAATAATCAAATTTCAAGAATAAAATTACATAAAATAATTTTTAGAATTTCAACTCAAATATGGTTTTTAGTTTTCTTATTTTTTAAGAAATAATTTTGAAAATGATAAACCAAACTCGTTTTTAATAATCTTAAAATAGACTTTTATAACAAAAAATTGAAAATGAATTGAAAATTGAAATACACACCAAACGGACCCTTACTTTTTAAACTCCAAGAGTTCTTAAAATTTCAAAATTATTTCAGAAAAAATTCTAAAATTATAAAAAAATTCTGGGATGAAACACAACGTCTTCTACATCAAAATGTAATTCATTTTGGATGGTAATTTACAAGAATTAAATTGGGGAAACATGAAAAATTACAATTGAAATAATTTTCGAGGGATCAATCACATAATGTGAAAAGCGATTTGAGTGGAGAGGAGGAAAATATGGACCAAAGTTATTAATTAAGAGAGTGATATATTGAAAGTAAGGAATTAGATTCAGGTGGAAAACAAGCCATCTTAGACCTGAACAATTAATTTATTTTCATATTTTACTGTAAAAATGATGTTATATCCTACATGACATAATACATAACGTCGTAACGACGTTAAATGACATGTTGTCACTTAATAGAGCCACATTGCATTACCATTATTGTTCTAACCTAGTGTAATTGTCCTGAACTTTTGTGATCATTACCGTAAAAATAACGTGACAATGGGTGTAACTACTCTAAATTTTAGAGAGAGTTGATAAAATAACAAAAAATAAAAATAAAAATCAATTATTATTGACCAATGGCGTAACACAAAAAGGGAAACTCCAACGCTTCGATTAATTGATAAAATAACATCAATCCAGCAAAAATAATCACTTCAAAAACAGAGCACAAAATCCTAGACTGCAAAATTATTAACAGAAACAAAATTCCAAAAAAAATAAAATAAAATCCACACATTTTGTACATTTGGATCTTCTTCAACATCTTCATCAATCAACTTTTTAAATTTTTTTCTTCTTCTTATGCATATCTTCATTAGGCTCGATAAAGTGCGATTTATTACATGTTCCGACCATTGTTAACTCGAATTACCTTCTTAATCGAAATGATTTGTCGGAAAATGTACGGCCCCTTCCTTTTTTGTTCACGATTAGATACAAATTAACACAAATTGGAAATAATAACAATACTTTCTGAAAATACTGATGTGGAATGTCCAATCCTCAAGTAATTTGGAGTTTCTCTTGTATTTTTAATTATGAAGTTTGAAGAATTCAACAATAAAAAGAAAAAGTAACAGATCTTATTAGGAGTTCTAATGTTAATTATTTTTTTATTTCCAAGTCAGTGGAGAAATTTTATGGACTCATAATTAGTACCAAGTAGTTTGTTTTACCTCCCCATTTACCAAAATAGAAGTTGGGGTAAGCCCAAAAACAAAAAAAAAAAAAACATTCTTAAAAAGAAAATCTTATTAGTTATGTAAATAACAGAGTTCATGCTTATAAGCCCTGATCAACCATTCCGGTGGCAACCGGAATGAGATCCAGTCCACTTTGATCCGCATTGGTAGCAAAATTCGTATGTGCACCTGCACGTTATGTGTATACAACCATCGCTCTTTTCGACGTACATCTTGCATTTGGGACATCTCTGCCAGCTTTTCTTCTTCGCAAGAGTCTTAACCATCACTTCGTCTTTCCCCGCGCTTTTGGAGCACAACTTCTGGAATTCCTTGCAGGTGAACTCCGGATGCCATGGAACCCGACACTTTGCACAAAATGATCTGTGACATACGAGGCACTTTACCTCTGTAATGAGGGCCGGAGAATCATTGACAAACATGGCTGAACAGTCATTAAAAGGACAGTACACTTTCTGGGATTCGGGGATCAGTGACTGGCATAGTGACTCATCCCACCGTATGAGTGCGTCGTTTGGGATCATCAGCCTGCATGTATCAACGTCTAGTATGGTGTTGCAATTGAGTGCAGGGCAGTAGATAGTTTTTACCTTGTCTTCTATCCTTGACATTATATGCTTACTAGTGCAGTCGTAGCAAAACGAGTGGGAACAACTATCATTCGTGAACATCTGCCAGCTTTCTTGGTTTTCCAAACAAATTTCACAGAAGCTTGTGTGTGAATTCATGACTTCGTTTTCCACCTCCACCGGTTTGGTATACATAATTAGGCCTCCTTGGACGGATGTAGTTGCCGTGTTTTCTATTTTAGAAGCTAGGATAGAAGCCAGTACTGCTTCTTGGAACTGCAATTCTTCTGCATATTCTGCATCAGAAACTGTGAAAATAGGGGGAGGGGGAGAGGGAGAGATTCAGTTCTTGGATAGAAAATGAGCAACCTTCAAGTGCACATACAAATAATAAGACCAAAGACAATTTCCTTTTAACAGAAGTAACAAGGTAAAACTCTCATGATCACCCCTCAATACCTCTGAAGAGCTGTTCTTACTCAAGTATTCATTACCGCAATACTGTTGGATAATTCGATTTTCCTTCCACTTCCCCTTCGTGTTTCTTCATCCAGCCATGTTAGCCAAAGATATTTTCGTGAAACTATTGGCACTAATCATAGATAGAAATTACATCATGAAGAAATGACTTCCTATTTCTACATCAGCCAGAGAGTCGCTTGCTTATTTATGAGGAATCACTGCTAATTCAATGGTTTTAATATATCAATATACTTCATCACAACAGCTGTAACAAGAAAATACGATAAGAAATCGAAGAAGAGCTTTGCAACCACATACAGTAGAGGCAAAATCAGGGCAATCTATTTCTAACAGCAAAACCAGGGAGTAGTGTATCGGATAATGCATCAGTATTACAGTAGCAATAACAAAAAGAATGCAAAGGGCATCCATATCCCAGTTCACGATGCATTTTTTACAGATAATTCATGATAAAACTTGCTGTCTTCTCATAAAACACAAAGATATTATCATTGAAGGAAGATCAAGTTACACCAGAACAGTGTAGAAAAGTTCAAAAGCTAACTGTAAGTGATGAGGTTCATCCATCATCCAGTCGATGTAACATTGGGAAGGAACGACTAGTCGACTACTATGAGCTTGTAGAATGTACTTAAATATTTGAACTTCCAAAAATTATAGTAGTTAATAAGACACGCAGTTATGTAAAACTCTTTAATACTCCTAATTAGTGTAAGTTGATCCCTTCTCATTGTCAATGATGCATTATGGTGCCAGAATTTAACATCTAACACGTTAACTAGTTCTTGAAAACCAAGATTGGATTGCATAAAATAAGGCCGAATCAATTAAGTCCAAGATCAAGGCACTTCATCAATACATATTCAAAAAGTACTTCTTTGACAAGATACATCCTTTCTTTGCATAGGATTGGGGTGAAAATTGGCATAATGCAATCCAGTGCTAGAAATTACAGTAAGCAGAAGCTACATAATGAATTAAGGGCCCCCTTTTAGCATGAGTTTTTCTTTTGCTTTTCGTAAAAGATGTTTTGGAGGAAATTACTTTAATTTTTATTTGAAAACTAATTTTTAAAAGAGTTTACTACACTGAAAGTACTTTTAGTAGAACCTCGTCAACTTCCTCTAGGAACTAATGCAAGTAAAAGAAGCATAAAATTAGCCAAACTGGTGCATATGCAATTTTCGGGCCTCAAAAGCTCGACTTTTCAAAAGTCAGGCCAAACGGGAAGTACAGGTTTGGTACGCAGAAATCAACTGATCACTATAACGATCTGGATTTTAGCTTAATTTTCTTTGTCAACAACGTGCAGTCGTATCCCGTCGTCCCGCCAAACATGGCGCAATAGTTATGCCTAGTGTAAATAGAAATCTAAGGATCCTTCACTTTGTGAAAATTGTACCAACTGAAGAACATGAATTGGCCCTTAAAATATAAAAACCCATGGAGTTTCTCTTCCATGAGTTATACTTTTTTTTTTTCATGACACAAAAAATTTCAACAAGCAAATTCACAAAATTGACTTAATCCCCTTCAATGAACTTGAAATTTCAAGAATTTTCTTACCGTCGCTGTCCACGGGTTGGAAGGTCAACTCCTCCGGCGAGTCTCCTGCAGCCTCACTCCTAGTAATCATTGGTGCAATAACTAAACCATCGATTTTCTTCTTTTTCTTACAATAAAGTAGCCATGCAGGTAGACTAAGCACGAGAAAGGAACAAGCCGCGGTAAATACAGAAGTAACGGCTGAGTCTGAACAGAAAAAATTTCCAATTGGGTGGCACAAATCGGTAAGGTTTTGAAAATTGACCGGAATTTCAACGGGAAATTCCATCGCCGGCGGCCAGTTCATGAGGCCCAGATCGCCTATTACATCTCTAAACATTTTGGATTGTCTGGTAGAAGAAATTCTGGGTGTATCAGTTATATTCCTCGTTTTGCCTTTTCTTGACTTCTCGAGTACACGCTAAAGCGAAAGATTAAAGAAAGATAAATGATTACAATAAGACCATGTTTGGCTAAGAATTTGCACTTCCTGTCTCATAGTTTTTTTTTTTTGTTACGCACCATTACGAGCGCCCACACCTGCCCCTCCCTAGGCCTTGGGGTAGGAGTTAAATCGCGGAATATGTCTGAATTAGCCAGGGTTTGTGTGCATTTCCACTAGCTTCCATTGAGTTCTCCTCCTTAGAATTCGAATCCACACCAACTTACTCCAACTATGTAGATTTTTTCTCCCACTCCTTTGCCAATCCAGTTGTGCCTCGAGGGGCCTGTCTCATAGTTTTAAGCAAGAGTAATGCTATTCATCCTCTACCGTCAAGTACTAGTTTAGTAATAACTACATTAATATCAAATGACATATTTACTTAAATATAGTGTCCATGAATCGTATAATTGAACATATCAAATATGATCGTCTAAATTAATTCTCTAACATATATTTGTACTATTTAATATTAGTCTTTAAGTAAAAACCATCAAATCGAAAAATCAAATGAGAACACTTGTTAATATCATAATTGGGTGTCACATGGACCCGTTAACAGTGGCAGAGGGAGGTAGGGTTTGTTGGCCACTGAAATTTTTCTTTTATTTAGAAAATAAAAATTAGCCGTTCCACATTCATTATTTTCAAGATATATTTTTCTTTATATTCTTTTCAGTCACATATTCTTCAATAAAATAATATTACCCATAAATTCAAAACTTTTTTTAAAATTTTTTAAATTCAAAACTCTATCAATCTACTATTTTAAAATGTAATCTTAGATAAAAGTGGGGCTCAAACATACACTTAATAAAAATACAATGAGGAAAAATGAATTTAAAAATAGAGATTTTTGAAACATGTGTGGTTAAAAAATAAAAAGAAGTTTTGAGTTATATGCAGATTATTTTATTATGTAATAGTATGATTGAAAATGAATTTGAGAGAATTTTTTTTTTAAGTATTTATTCGTTTATCTCTAATCTTTATGTCAAGTTTGTACCAATTTCAGTCCAAACTTCACAAACCTATATATTTTTTTCTCATTAATATGAAAAATTTATCTGTGTATAGATTTATTTATGTGTTTAACCCGATACCCTTTTGAAATCACAAAAGATGCTCATATATGATGTAATGAAATTTGATACACGTTTAGAAAATGAAGTTAATATTAGAATAGATTCTTTCATTGTCGAAATAAGTGCGCAATTTAGTTCCAGTTTGATTGGGATTAAAATTATATTTTTAGTAGATTTTGATAAAAATTAATAAATGGATCTCATGAAATATATGGTTAAAATTAATTGTTGATTTTGATTTAAATTAAAATTTAGATTTAATCTCTACCAAACATGTGCTTAATATTAGAAATATGGGTCTTTTTTTATTCTCATTTTTTTCTCTATTCTTTCTAACCACACATTTTTCATTAAAATAATATTACACGTAAATCAAAAGCTTTTTATTGTTTTTTAATCATACATTCTTCATCATTTTACTATTCGGGCTCAAACACCCCCATGTTGTTGGTTTTTCCGGGTCGGTTTTGAGAAATATCGAGCGAGTTGTAGAAGAGAGTGGAACTTTGTTGATGACAATTCGTTTTGTGCTTTTAATTCGACTAGGAAAATTTTATGTATTCTGCAAAAATGTATTTATATTTATATTTTGCATATTTAACTTGTGCCTCTATAAATTTGAGCCACGACTTTCCCATTGTTCCTTAGCAAAATGGTTTTGAAAGAAGTATTTTAGGTTTCAGAATTTTAGTGGCGGTTTGAAATCAAATCAAACTGTTTAAAAATAAATAATTTTTTGCAAATCTTAGACTTCAAAATTACAATCTTAAGATTCTTAACATTCAAAATAAAATATAATTAGTAAATTTGAATACAAAAATGTGTAGTTTGGTCAATTGCCTATTACCAAATAGTTAGTCAATTCCTTTTTCCATAATCGCGTTGTTTAGACTTTTTGTTGATATTTAATTATGCAGTTTGATATTTATAACTTTTTATGGTCAATAAAGTATGAATATATCACTGAAATAGTGACGATAGATTGACATAAAGAAACAATCTACAATCTAATCATAGTTTAAAATCAGATCAAATCATTATGTTTAATAAAATCTCAAATCGTTTTGAATGGTAGAGTCTAAATTAATTTTTTTCTCAACCATTTAAAATAATTTGGTTTGAAATCTGTAAAAAAATATCAAGCAAACTAGACTGCTTATTCCTTTGTCCTTCCAACATACGATAATATTTTAACTACTTCAACAAGTCCGCGCATAAGATATCCAAGATGTTCATACATCAATATGCACAACCCCCATGGTTGCTCCATAGAGGAAAAATAAAAATAAAAAAAATCTGTTAAAGCAAGTCACGTAAATTGTTTTGAAAGCATTCGTTTATAGTGTACAAGCTTTGGCTGCTATCTCAATTTGTGCTTCTCTAGGCTCTAGTTGATTGATAGACCGATTCATCACTTTTTTACGTTCATTTCAGATTCAGTCAATTCTTGTCACGTTTGAAAATTTTGAACATTTTTCTTTTACTCTTCTTCAATGTCCTTTTATCTTTCCCCTGCAATATTTGTTCCTTGTCAATCTCGTCCATATTTAACCTGGAACTAAATTTAAGGGAAAAATGTAACAGCGATTCCTAACCTTTCACTTCTTTGTAGACTTTATCTTAATATTCAGTTTGTGCCAGTGAAGGTCCCTAACTTTTCATAAATTAGCAGTTGGAGTCCAAATAGATAGATATTTGACCGACCAAAGAAATTGAGTTTAACCAAATTTAATAAGGGCCAAATGTTAACTTTAAAATTTATTTTTTCCAAATATTATTAACAATTTAAAACAACAATTAAAATAAAAACAAAAAACAAAACCTACCCCTCCATCCTAACCCCATCTTCTTCCTCACACCCACGTGGACAACAAAACAACGATCAAAATAGTTGCAGCAATTATGCTTAAAATTTTACATGGAACGCTGTGTTTAGCAGCTTTTAGTTATAAATCAGTATTGAGCAAAATTAGCAATAACCCAGTCACATGAGGAGTCTTCGAACAAACAAATGATTCTTGGTTGAAGCTCTTCGATGGCAATTTTAAGGTAGCGGGCCATATCAAATGGTAAATCAATGGTGGCTTTTGCATCTTTGGTAGACGTCGACTTTTGGCAATCGAATCTTGACAAATTCTATTAGATAGGTTCAATGTAGAAACAGATTGATAATGTGTTCAATGTTTTTGTAAGTGGAAACAAAGGAGGCTTTGTGGCCTTTCAGGCTATGAGTTTGGTGAGCTTTAGGTATGGAATCAAGTAATCGAAGGCCATCCATGGGAACATGAGAATATGCTACACTGCTCAACCATGGACTACGATACAGATTTAGAGGTGCAGTGTACAAGACTCTCAAAGTTGTTCTTTAACATTACAAGGGTTCGTGATTGAGATATTTATAAGGGTTTGGTGGTTGAAAGAGGTGACTAGTGATTTGCGTTGAGCTGTGAGGGATGGTGGTAGTCCAATGATATAAGCAATGACGACTTTGGATTATGGTTGGTTTGGGGTAGGTGTCTGCCCCTTGAAGGTTGACATTCGCAATGGCGTGAGAATACCTTGCACTCATGCCAGGATGTTGCAGGAAGATGTGTGGATGATGCACATTCGGATTTCAGGGCAAGGAAAATGTGGGAATGATGCTTCAGTTTGGCCGATGTCAAAGTGTTGTAGATTGACAAGGCATGGGCTGATCTGACTTGCTGATTAGTGGGCTAAAGTCCACAAACTCGGGTGTCCAAATTGGGTACATGGTTGGCACATGTGCTGGGCGTGGAAAGTGTGGACAGTTGCTCGGAATAGTTGTGGGATACGGTTTTGGGCATGTTCTAGCCAACTGAGTTGGTTTATCCATTTGGCAGTTAAGGGTGTTGGCACATGAGTTTTGGTCTATAAATAGGGGAATGTCAGGCTGATAAGACACAGAAAAGCGTGTTGTGTTCCTTCAGTATACTTTCGTGTCTTGTATTATTGTTAAATAATAAAATAAGTTAGGTTTACCTGTAATACTGTCTTCCTCTACATTTCGCGTGTATGCATTGTGCAAATCGGTGGGCTGACCGGGTGGAATCTCAGTGTCATCATAGGCGAAAATTTGGCTAAGTATTTTACTTGGATTTCGTCCTTGTGACAATTGGTATCAGAGCTTCGTTGCAGTTATTGGGTTTCGCTTAAAGACATGGCTGCAAATCAGAATCTCAAGAATCGGATTTCTGCATTGAAGGATTTTATTGGTGTCCCTATGATCGACAGTGCAGTCAGTTGGCTGCACAGGTCCATGCACATAATGACGTGCACACATAATTTAGGGCTCAATTCGAGGAGTTTGCTAGCGGAGTTGATGAAAGACAATCTTTGTTCATGAAAGATTTGTCCGAACTTGCGGACAACTCAAAGGCTCAGTTTGATGCCCTTGAGAGTGAAATTTTTTTGCTGAAATTGGCCCTAAACAGTACCACTGTCCGGGAAGAAGTGGGTGCTTCAAAAATTCACGTTCCTGAACTAAAGCAGTTCAATGGTGCTCGTAATGCCAAGGAGTTGAAGAATTTCCTATGGGATATGGATCAGTACTTCAAGGCTGCTCGTATTCCAGATGAGAAGCGGGTAAACATCACTTCGATGTATCTGTCCGGAGATGCAAAGCTGTGGTGACGAAACGTTGCAGAAGGAATTGAAGGATCAGTTCCNGAAATACATAAGTCTTTTCCTTTCTAGGAGGGAAATATAGCTTCTACATACTTTTCCACCATGAAGACACTGAGTCTCAACTTGAGGGGACTTCAAAATTTTCAAGATTCAGCAATATATTTATCGACTCAGGTCTAAGGACAGAGTGACACTCTTTAGCATCAAAAGCAATGTAATTCGGCATGCTTGCCCATTTACACTTAGTGGTATAGTGTCAGCTCCTTGAAGGTTGACGTGTACAATGGCATGAGAATACCTTGCACTCATGCCAGGATGTTGTTGGAAGATGTGTTGATGATGCACATTTAGATTTTGGGGCAAGGAAAATGTGGAAATGATGCTTCAGTTTGGCCGGTGTCAAAGTGTTGCAGATTGGTAAGGCATGGGCTGATCCAACTTGCTGGATCTCCAGAATATGTCCAAGGAGGACAAGCTTTTCAACTTCAGTCGGGACTACAAGGTTGGGCACAAGCAGAATTGCGAAGGCAAATAGTGAAGGACCTTCCTCCCATCGTGCAAATGATTGTCCAAAGAGGGAGAAACTGAATGCCTTAAGGTTGGAAGGTAGTGATGATAGCTCGGATGATGCCCTCACACGAGTGAATCCGTCACAGCTCGTGAATGCCATCACTACACTGCAGCGTGGCTTAAGGTATGTTCAAGTTCATGTTGATGGGAAGGAAGTGTTGGCGATGATGGATACATGTGCTACAGACAACTTTGTAAGTTCCAGGATCGTGGAAAAGATGGGTTTAAGCATGATTCAGGTGACTACGAAAATTAAAGCTGTGAATTCTGCAGCACAGCTTGTCAAGGGATCTACTGAAGTCACCCTTTGTGTGGGTGAAGGGGAGGAAATGTGCAATCTGATGATTGTTCCCTTGGATGATTTCGATGTGATCCTTGGTATTGAATTCTTTGTCAAGGTAAAGGCGTCCGTAGTACCGCACCTGAATGGATTATACATTACAGATGAAAGAAGTCTGTGTTTTGTACTAGGGAGATACCTTGACAAGAATAAAGGAAAGCAGATTCAGGATGAGATGCAATCTGCAAAACAACTTAAGGCGGGTTTGAAAAAAGGGGAGATGACTTACGTTGCAGCTTTGGTTGAGGTCAAAGAAGATCAGGTTGTGGAGGTACCTAATCAGGTGGCAAGTACCTTGGAGGAGTTCGTCGATGTGATGCCCCCAGAACTTCTAAAAACTCTCCCATCCCGTCGAGCTATTGATCACAAAATTGAACTCGAACCAGATACAAGAGCTCCGGTACAAGCCCTGTATCGAATGGCTCCGTCGGAATTGGCAGAGTTGAGGAAGCAGCTTGATGATTTACTTGATGCAGGATTCATTCAGCCTTCGAAAGCTACCTACGGTGCCCTAGTTCTATTTTAGAAAAAGCATGATGGTTCCATGAGGATGTGCGTGGATTATCGTGCACTGAATAAGGTGACGGTGAAGAACAAGTACCCGGTGCCTAATGTTGCTGATCTATTTGATCGATTGGCAAATGCTTCATTCTTCACCAAGCTAGATTTGCAGTCGGGCTATTGGCAAGTAAAGATCGTTGAAAGAGATGAATCAAAGACTGCCTGTGTGATGATGTATGGTTCATTCGAATTTCTGGTAATGCCCTTCAGTCTTACAAATGTACCTGCCACTTTTTTCAACTTGATGAACTTTATGTTGTATGAGTTCCTGGATGATTTTATGGTTGTCTATTTGGATGACATCGTAATATACAGCAGATCACTGGGTAATCATATTGTCCACTTAAACAAGGTGTTCTCACGGCTTAGAGAACATCAATTGTGCCAAGAAAGAGAAATGCGAATTCTATCGGTCGAATGTGATATTTTTGGGACACTGGTTGGGTCAAGGAAGAATCATAATGAATGGAAAGAAGGTGAAGGCTATCATGGGGGCGGCCAAGTCCATCCAAGCTTGTTGAACTACGTTCTTTTCTTGGATTAGTAAACTATTATCGACTGTTCATTCAAGACTATTCGAAGAAAGTGAACGCCTTGACTGACTTACTGGAGAAGGATCGGAAGGGAGAATAGACCGAGGAGTGCCAAGGAGCTTTTGAGAAGTTAAAACAAGCCGTTTCAACTGAACCTGCAATTGCCTGACTTCGAGAAGCCATTTGAAGTATACACAGATGCATCTAATCGTGCTATTGGTGGTGTATTGGTACAAAAAGGTCATCCGATCGCTTATGAAAGTCGAACATTGAAGGAGGCAGAACAACGATATTCAACTCATGAGAAAGAGATGACGGTGGTTGTTCTGGAGACTTGGCGACATTATTTGTTAGGAACAAAATTTACTGTTCTAACAGATAGTATAACTAATACATATTTTAGGTCCCAAAAGAAATTGTCAGCAAAACAGGCGAGATGGCATGAGTTTCTGGCAGAATTTGATTTTGTGTGGGTTCACAAGCCAGGCAAGCAGAATCAGGTTACTGATGCACTCAGTCGAAAGTCCGTGGAAGCTTATGTGTCGGCTTTGATGACAATCGAATCGTATTTTCTTGAAAAAATCAAGTAGTGGGCTGAAAAGGATGTTGCTTATACCAAGTTGTTGTAAGAAATCAAGGACGGCTTGGTGAGACGGTATTTGATTGAAGATGGTTTGATCTATGTCAAAGGCAACAGATTGTATGTGCCTTCAAGTGGGGGACTAAGGCAGATTCTGTTGAAGGAAACCTATGATCCACTATGGGCAGGCCATCCGGGTATCGAAAGGATGTTGGCTTTGTTCTCAAAATCATATTACTGGCTGAATATGGGTGATGAGGTAGAGGCATATGTGAAGTCTTGCTTGGTGTGCCATCAGGATAAAATAGAAATGAGGAAAGATGCAGGTTTGCTCCAGCCTTTGTCGGTTCCAGAATGGCCCTGACAGTCGATTTCTATGGATTTCATTTCTGGTTTCCCGAAGGTTGATGAGTTCAAGTCCATTATGGTGGTGGTGGACAGGTTCTCGAAATATTCAATCTTCATTCCAGCTCCGCATGAGTACACTACGGACGTTACTGCTAGATTTTTTTTCAAAAAGGTAGTGAAATACTTTGAAATACCCGAGGATATCGTAAATGATCGGGAATATCGATTTACGGGCAAATTCTGGACCATGTTGCTCAATATGATGGGGTCTCAATTGAAGTTCTCCACAGCAAATCATCTGCAGGCTGATGGTCAGACGAAAAGAATTAATGCATTGCTGGAGAAATATCTCAGACATTATGTTACAGCCAGTCAGAAGAACTGGGTTGCCTTGCTTGATATAGCTCAGTTTTGCTACAATCTACATCAATCATCTGCTACGGGGATGTGCCCGACCGAGTTAACCATGAGACATATGCCCAAGACTTCTCTCGAAATTGTGAAAGAAGGGGGACGCAGTTTATGTCCATCTGCTTTTCAGTTTGCTCAAGATAAGCAGGAAATGATTGAGCAGGGAAATGACAGTCTTGCAAAGGTTGCCCGACGGATGAAGAAGTATGCTAATCAAAACAGGAGGGATGTGGGGTTCCAGGTTGGGGACAAAGTCTTGTGGAAATTGACTTCCCAGATTTGGAAGAAGATTAGTAGCAAGATCGTGCATCGTGGGCTGGTTCAAAAGTATGATGGTCCCTTCGAAGCAATCAAGCATGTTGGGAAGGTAGCATATCGACTGAAGATACCTGATCATTTGAAGGTTCATCATACTTTCCATGTAAGTTATCTGAAGCCCTTTAATGAAGTTTGGTGGGGAAAGATCGTTTACAGGCCAAGAGAGCTCTTCCTATGATTAGAAAACAATATGATAAGGAGGTGGCAAAGATCATGGGTCATCGAACAATGTGGGCAAGCAAGAAAAATAGACGGACAGACTATCTCGTTCTGTGGAAAGGTGATACTAGAGTTGATGCAACCTATGAAAGGATGTTGATCTATGGCAATTCGAGGACAAGGTGAAGGAGTATCTTGATTCTTTTCCGATGAGGACGTCGGACTCTTATAGTAGGGGAGATTTGTCAGCCCCTTAAAGGTTGACATGCACAATGGCGTGAGAATACCTTGCACTCATGCCAGGATGTTGCGGGAAGATGTGTTGATGATGCACATTCGGATTTCTGTGGCAAGGTAAATGTGGGAATGATGCTTCAGTTTGGCCGGTGTCAAAGTATTGCAGATTGGCAAGGGATGGGCTGATCCAACTTGCTGTTTGTGGGCAAAGTGTTGCAGATGGCAAGGCATGGGCTGATCCAACTGCTGATTAGTGGATTGAAATCCACAAACTCCGGTCCAAATTGGGCACATGTGCTGGGCAGTTTTCGGGGACCATACTAGTGGAAAGTGTGTACAGTTGCTGGGAATAGTTGTGGACGGTTTCTGGCATGTTCTAGCGAACTAGGTTGGTTTATCCCTTTGGCAGTTAAGGGTGTTAACTGCACACGAGTTTTGGTCTATATTTAGGGGAAGGTCTAGCTGATAAGACATAGAAAAACGTGTTGTGTTCCTTCAGTATTCTTTTGTGTCTTGTATTATTGTTGAGTAATAAAACAAGTTGGGTTTACCCGTAATACTGTCTTCCTTTACATTTTGTGTGTGTGCATTGTGTAAATCAGTGGGTTGACTGGGTGGAATCTCAATGCCATCATAGGCAAAAATTTGGCTAAGTATTTTACTTGAATTTCGTCCCTGTGATAGTAGGGATGACAACGGGGTGGGGGCGAGGTCGAGGCAACCTCCCCTGCCAAGCAATTTCCCTCCCCATTACTTATTTAAGGTGGGGCAGGACAAGATCCTTACCCCGTTTACTACCCCATTTCATTTTTTTTCTAAGTTTTTGATAATTTATTTTTATTGTCCCTATTCATTAAATTTAAACAGATAATTTTAGTTGTCATTTTCTATTAAAACTAATGAAATTTCGTGAAATTTTTCATTTAAAATATTGAATTATTAAAAAATAATAAAAAATTAAACGAGGTGGGGCACCCGTTGCCCGTCCCCGACCTGAATACTCAATTAAGCAGGTTATCCCCCCCGGTTCTGGACGGGATCTGCGGGTATCGAGTTTGTTAGATTTTTTTGTCATCCCTAATTTGAGAGTTGATGATGAAGATGGGAATGTTGTGACATGGGCCTTTTTTTAAAAGAAAAAAATTATTGTTTTAAATTGTTAATAATATTTGAGAAAATATTAATTTTAAAGTTATCATTTTATTCTTACTAAATTTGGTTAAAATTAATTTGTTTAGTCAACTAACTGTCTTTTTCATCCATTTAGACTCCAACTGCTAATTATGAAAGGTTGGGGACCTTCATTGCCATACAACTAAAAGTTAAGATAAAGACTGTAAAAAAGTAAAAGGCTAGCAACCGCCGCAACAATTTTCCCTAAATTTAACTTGAAAAGAGTATAGCAAAACATACTCTAATGTTAAAAAAGTGTGCCCCAAGGAAAATATTAATTACCATAACCGAGCACCTGCCACGGTTAGGTACAACAACTAATGACCAATGTCCAATCATATAGTGATTTAGAGTTTCTAGTTGTCTTCTCTTGTAAGCAAGGCGTTATTTTTTTTATTTTTTTGTCCGTATTTTTCAACGAAATTTTGGGTCGTGTGTTCTTTTTATTTTTCTGTCTATAATTGAAGTTTGAAAAATTCAATAAATTTGAAAAACTAATCAAATATAATAAAAAATTAGTCATATGAGTTCTAATATTAAGAATTTTTTATCTTTCAATTCAATAAGAAATTTCAATTATGTTTTGCAAATTTAGGGAAATTTTATTTGTATAGATGTTAAACATATTTAATTATGTAAGTTTAATTTTTTCACACGCTTGCTCATGGGCAAACTTGATTCATTATTTATTAGAAGCAATATGTACAATTTTTTGAACTAGATAGTGCGACTTGATCTCAAGATCAATAAAATCCGAAATATTTTACCTCTATCAAAATTCAATCATAACATATAGGTTGCCTATTATCACAAGGATGAATTCTTAGTAAAAATACTTAGACGAATTCTCGTATATGATGGCATTGAAGTTCCACTCAATCAGCACACATGATTTTGCACAATGAACACACGAAAAGTAAAGGCAACAATGTAAATGAACACACTGATTTACGGATAAACCCAACTCGTTTTATTACTCCACAATAATACAAGAAAAGAAGGAACACTATACACACCGTGTCTCATCAGTCTAGCATTCTCAATTTATAGACCAAAATTAGTATACAGTTAACACTCCTAATTGCAAAAGGGATAAACCAACCCAGTTGGCTTAGAACTGTCGGAAACCGCTTCCCACAACTATTCCCAGCAACTGTCCATACTTCTCACTAGTATGAACTTCGAAAACTGTCCAACACATGTGTCAAACATGTGCCCAACTTGAACACCTGAATTTGTGGACTCAAGCCCACCAACAGCAAGTTAGATCAGCTCATGCCTTGCTAATCTGCAACACTTTGATATCAGCCAAATTGAAGTCCACATCTACCTTGCTCCGAAATTCTATGTGTGCACCATCAACACACTAATCCGCAATATCCCGACATGAGTGCAAGGGGTGCTATGCCATTGCGCGTGTCAACCTTTAAGGGGTTGACACCTATCCACACGTAAATCAGAACTTACTTAGAATGTTGATGTCATATAAATTACTAACCTAAAAGTAAGATGGAATTTTATCCCTAGTACAACAATCAAAGGGTAACTTTGAATACTTCGGGATACTTGAGTTCTTATCATTTTATAACTATATATTGACCTACTCAGTACCTAATTTCTACCAACAATAAAGAAAAGAAAATCAAACAAATTACTTACTCAAATGACAAAACCTTGAAATAAATGCTTGTTAACTAATGAAGAATTTGGAGGAAAAATTTACATCATTTGAAAGAGACAGATCTTCTCATAGAAACTATGAATTCCATAGTAGGAAAGAACAAAATTTATTGGAAGACTTTGAGCCTTACCAAAAATCAAGCATTTTTAAAAGTAAAAAACTTCTTCAAAAGGACGACGGTATTAAACATTATAATACTAAATTTTAATTTACTTTTTAAATTTAATAATCATCAATATTTGGCTAAGCTTAAAAAAATTATTTTTGTAAAGTAAATTATATATAAGTAAAAAATTATCAATGTTACAGCAATTTGTTATATCTTACGAAGTTTTTTCTAGTTGCATTTATATCATCGAGATGAATATGTTCATGTATTTGCAATATTATTGTACTGTTTGGCAATCACAAATAGGCTTTAAGTGAAGTGATCACATCAAAATCATTCTTAGAACACTACTACTTCAAATTGGAAACACAATGTTGTAATTCTATTGGAATAGTTGTAATAAAGCTAGCTCTTTTCATTTTTCTGTCTATATTGAAGTTCGATAAATTCAATAAATTTGAAAAAATAAAAATAAAAAAAGATATTCATATGCGTTCTAATATTACTTATTGCTTGTCTTCCAAGTCAATGAGAAATTTCAATAACTCCATTGCAAGATATTTGTCACAATGTTTAATATATTTAGTTATTTAAATTTAACTTATTCGGACGCTTTCTCATGTGCAAATTTGATTCAGTTTTTACTAAAATTATGAAACATGTATAAATTTCATAAATGAACAGTGGATTTTTCTCATGATTTTCTTGCTTGAAGTGCTTTATATTGTAAACTTAAACTGGTAGAGAGCATACTGATCACACGAAATTTCACAGATGACAAGTATTATAACAATAAGTAACGTATCGTCCCATGAAAATTATATATTTAATCTAGGATCAATTAATGTTAATTATAATCAAATAGCCGAGTTTGTATTTTTTTTAACTATTTAATTAATTAAACTAATTATTCTAATGAGCAATTTATGAAAGCTTTTGTAAGATTAGGTTAAATACATACTAAGATTTCGAACCTTCCTTATTATTTTAATTTAATGTAAATCAAAATAATATGTATTCATTGTTGTTGATCAATATTTCTAGATATTTAATAACCTCTCTATTGAGTAAAATTAAATATATCATTTCATGTGACTTTTCTAATTATATTCATTTATTTTTATCTTATAATCCAATAGAAATTGAATAGTGTTATAAAAAAAGAAAAAAAAAATTAGAAAAGTCAATAGATTTGTGTATATTTCATTGAGAATCAAAACCCCGTATTTAGATGGAAGAATTAAGCCTACAAGGTATACAATAATCATATTAATTATGACTATAGGAGTATAATAGTCATTCACTAATAAATATATAATTTACAAGGCTCCAGCTTTAATGACACATTATAAAATATTCACCCCGTTAAAACCTTATCAAGAAAATTCAATGAGACAAAATTTGAATTAAAAGAGTACATATGCTCCCCTTAATTTCAATAAATGAAAATTCTTGTATCGAATCATCTATGTCTTTTATATCAATGTCTTCAATATTGCAATTCTAGTAAAGCATATTTCGTATTGTTTTGTTATAGCCTTTAAGCAATATCGTCTTCATAGATGATATTTATCAATATTTGTTTGTAAACACATTTTAAACGTGCCATAAATTTATTAAATATAAAATTAACGAATTGTCGTTCTAGAACGTCAAATTCGAGTTGGAGCATTTAAACTTGGCGTGGTAAATATTTTCGATCTATTAATAAATGTATCTAAGTGAATCATAATTTAAATTTTTGGTTCGAATTGTCTTCTGCGAGGATTTAGATAATATAATGATGCATTAATGATGTACATAATTTTTCAACTTCTTAATTTCTATCCCCGAATGTGAAAGTATTGTCCAATTAAATTGAAAATCAACGAACCCTTGTTATAAAATATCACCCTTTAGAATTTAAGATATTTCATAGGGGTTCAAAATAGATATGTATTATCAACATTCTTTAATGTCAATTTCAGTGCATTATAGTGGATCAATTATATATGTATTGCACTATCAAAATAATTAGTTGAAAAATTTGGCTATGACCATAGGTCAAATATATGTGAAAACTTTGATATTTGCATGATGCTAATATCATTCCCTAGACAAAATAGGGAAATAATTTGTTCTCAATAGTAATGATTTAAAAATTAATTGAAAGTATTTAGCAAACAATAATATTAAATCATTTATCGTCATTCCAAATAACATTTATTAAAATGTTGATATTTAGTCTCACTAATATTAACAAGACATAAAGTCTCGATCGTATAATTTAAAATTTATGTTCATAATTTAAAATTTGAGCATTAATTCGTAAACTTCAGGTTGCGAGCATCATGCAATCATCTAGTAGATGTATCATATTTATTAAACATAAATAATATTTAAATGGTCAACGTGGAGGGTGACGAAACCCATAGATTATTCTAATTAATTTTCAAAAATATAGGGAATTCAGTCTCTATTTTAGCTAGTGACGATCAATTACCAATTTTCAAAAAAAGAACAAACATCATATAATAATTCTTTGGATTGAAGAATCTTTTGATTCTTTGTTAAGCCCCTGTTTGATGCACATTTTTGGAAAAATAATGCATTTTTACTGTTGATATAATGAGGAATATGTAGTTGAAAAAGAAAGAAAAGTTTGTATTTGAGCCACATTATTTTGGAAGAATGTAATCTGGAATAGTAGATAGATGGAGATTATGTAGTTGAAAAAGAAAGAAAAGTTATTGATGTGATGAAAAATATTATTTTATTAAAAAATGTGTGGTTGAAAATGAGTAGGATAATGAGAATAAAAAAAATAATGTGTCTCAAACAGGGCCAAAATGTCCATTTTATTACATTCTCATTTCGCATTATTATTAATCCAGTGATGGTCTACCTATACATGCCAAATAACGAGATATAAAAGTTATTGAATTTCGGTTCAATACAATGTTTGTCAAAATGATATCTAGAGTTTAATATAGTGTACTAATTAAGAAATACTGTTAATTTTTTTGTAGATTTCTCTTTTATTTAGCAGAGAACAAATTACTATCAATAGTAGAAATATGATCTTCAAGAATAACCACATATTATTTTATTCAAATAATTTTGCAATATTCTTCTGGAATATTCAAATATTCAAATCATGTTTCGTTCCAGAACAAGTGATTATTTTTCTAGTATATTAATTCAGGTCATGTTTGATCCACATTCTTACAAAAATTCATTTTTTCAAAACACATTTTCAACCATACATTTTTAATAAAATAATATTACAAGCAAATTCAAAACTTTTTCTTATTTTTTAACTACATATTTTACATCAAATTACTATTTAAAATACATTCTCCACTCAATAATGTGTATCAAACAGGAGCTCAATATAAAAGTATGCTTCTTTTGTAACAATAAGTCAATAGTCTTCTCGAATATTGAAATTATAATGTCATACTTTTCTGGAACAATTAATATTCTTCGAGACACTGTTACTTCGAGAGCATTATAAAATATCATCATCATTATCATCACTTTTTTTGTTTGAAAAATGATTTTACTATTGCTTTTTCAAGAACAATTGATCAATATTATTTTGGAATATTGAAATTGTAATATCATGTTCTTCAAAAGTAATTAGTATTCTTTTAGAATATTAGGGTGTGTTTGAACCACATTATTTTGAAAGAATATATTTTGGAATAGTAAATTGATGGAAAATGTGTGGTTGAAAAAGAAAAAAAAAGTTATTGATGTGATAAAAAATATTATTTTATTGAAAAATGTGTAGTTAAAAATAAGTAGAAGAATGAGAATGCCAAAAATAATGTGGCTCAAACAGGAGGCTTAATAATGTTGTACTACTTCAAAAATACCAACAAATTATTATTTATAAATATTAGGATTATACTTGTTGTACATATGGGGCATCATGTGTCCATTATGGACATCATTTGTGCCCCATGTACTTGTAGCACAACCATAAATATTAACTATTCATGCGTATTTTTCTAGCAAAATGGAATATTTATATAGTTATGATTTTTTAGGAGTAACAACAAGATATATTATTCATTTAATATTTATAAAAGAACATCATGGGGTTGCTTGAGCCCTATTTTTTTGAAAATTCATTTTCAACCATGTCATCTTCAATAAAATAATATTACATGTAAATTGAATATTTTTTCTTAATTTTAACCATACATTCTTCAAAAATTACTATTCAAAAATGTATTTTTCTCTCAAAATGAAGCTCAAACAGCTAAAAGTATTTAATCAAGTTAAAGATACAAGGAATAATCAATATTCATCATAAACGTGTACATTTTAAAGGCATAAATAAAAATAGAGCAAAGAACACGAGTATAATGCATATATAATTAACACTTTTAAAAATATTATAATAATATAATTGATGAAGAGAGTTTAATTTAGAATATGCTTATGTGCCATCTGCTTCAAACAAATAATAAAGACAATTGAACAATTACGTTACGGCTATCAAGTGCGTCAAATCTTTGCTGCATGCTACAAAATTAATATACATACAATTACAAAATGGGTGGTTATACGGACACCATAATTTTTATTCATTATATCATATTTTAATTGTAGTTAAGTTCCACAATATTTACTCATTGTAACAATTATTTCCTTAACTTTTTCGTCAAATTCTTATCTTCAACCTTCTATTAATTAGTATGTCTTATCCTTGATGATAATTTTTATCAAAATATTTTATTTTCATACTTTGAAATGAGAAAACGGATATTTTTCACACTTTTTATTTATTAATTTTTTAAAAATATAATGAGAAAATAAGTTATTTTACACTATTTCAATGGACTTTTAAATATAAAATTGTTATTAAATACAAAATATGTTAACTAATTAAAATTTTGATGATAAGAATGACATGAAAATTCATTAGAGACAACTATGAATTACATGAAAATTCATTAGAGACAACTATGAATTACATGAAAATTATGGTGTGAAATAATTACCCTTACAAATATATGAAATAATTCAAGCAGCCTTGTTCTTCACATAAGCACAATTACGAAAAATAAAATCGATTGCATGTATATGCTCAATTACGAAAACTATACACAACTATGAATTACCAAATCAAGTTGCACGTATTCTGAAATGGGAGTAGAGATGGCATTGGGGTGGGTTCGAGAGGGCCCGCGAAGGCAATCCCGTGCCCAGCCCCGCCTTAGACCAGACGGGGCGGGGCGGGGCGGGGCGGGGATTTTCCCTGTTTACCGCCCCCATATAATTTTTTTTCTTTTTCACGGGGCGGGGCATCTCCTCCCCACCCCGCAACCCATGATGGGGCG
>CAIGRB010008158.1:69900-82052 GCA_903798255.1 Fraxinus quadrangulata | reverse complement strand
TCACAAATCACAATATTTTGTTACAACCACGAATTTCAACATATCAATTACACCATAAGTAGTCTCTACTCCATGTGGAACGATAACTCATTCTCATCACACTTATTACTTGCACAGCGAACTCGTACACTTGCGGGATTTATTTGAACACTCTTTTTACTTTCCTATGTGATGGTGATGATTTTTTTATCTTTTTGTATCCAGAGCTATAAAAAGCTTGCGTAGCTTAGTTCATGTTCCAAAAGCGACAAAATTTTTACTATATTTACGAGTCAATACTATTTTATTTTTTGGACTTTCAAGAATTTTGAATGTTACGTGATCGTACGAAAATTTAGTGTTTGAATAAGTTAATCTTTATATTTTTTATTTATTTTTATACGAGTTGACATTTGGAGTTGAAACGTATGCCAAAGTAAAGAGCATTGATTATAAAGTATGTTTCATGATATTATCCTTTCACCCTAATTTCAATGGTGTTCATTGTTGAATTTTGTTATTGATCAGTTGAGTGCTTCCATTAAATTTTCTCCCAATTTTACCCATTTATCTGCTTGAAATCCAACTTATGTTGTTATCTCATCCCATTCTAAGTTCTGATTTGTTTAATTTTGGATAATTCATCGTCCAGGTCTAGGGTTTCTTAGATTATTTAATGGGTCTTTCATAGATCTTGATGTTTGTATATATTTGTTTGCATTTTCATTTCCTTAACCCCTCAAGTACTGAATTGGGTTATGTTGTTATAAATTATAATAAGTAATAATTAATTGAATGGAATGAAAAACTGAATCTTTTTGCTTTATAAAGGAATATACATAATGGGGAAAATTTCAGCAGAGCCCAAACCTTTCAATTTGTTGCAAAATACACTTTAACCTTTTATTTTTGAGGCCACATTCCCAAACCTTTAATTTCTATTGCAGTCAGAGTCCATTTGACATATTCCATCCACTTATCCATTAATTAACCTTGAAATTAAATATTTGACTCAAATTGACAAATAAAATTAGGGGTAAAATTGTCAATTTAATTTTTTTCCCTAAAAACTTTAAAATAATTAATCGAAATAAAAATTAAAATAAAAAAGGATTGTTCATCTTCTCCCACTCTTCCGCAAATCCAAAAATTGAAAATCCAAAAAAATTGTTCTGCAAGTTTTCCAAGTTTCCCTGCTTTTCTGTGTTGCATTAGAAGAAGAAAGGAAATTTTTTTTGGTGACGACGAAGCCTCCAAATTAAGTAGCCATGGCAAGCACAAAAGACTTGAGGATTATGACTCAACCCATTAACCTTATCTTCAGGTTACTCCAGAGCAAAGCTCGTATTCAGATTTGACTTTTCGAGCAGAAGGATACGAGGATCGTAGAATTTCCCTTACTTTTATTATAACTTTTTTGTTGGCCAGTGAAGTCATGTGTTGATGTACTCTATTTTGTTGTTTTAGACATTTTGATATGTATTTACTTAATAATATCAGGAAAATGAAAAAAAAATTGCTTTATTGTAATTCCACTCACAATTTTTTGAATAAAGCTTCTTGTACAATCTATAGATGACAACGTGGATAACATTGTGTACAAATTCAAAAATGAATAGACGGTAAAGTGTGTTTTATTTTAAAACTGGCCACTCAAGCTTCAACATGTGGCACATTGTCAAATTTGATGTCAAAAAAATTGTACTTGTAGCATGATTGCAATTTTTTGGCAGTCTATGGCTGTAGACAGCCTCCTACGGGTTGAATTTGACGTCAAAACTTCCAAATTCAACAGCCATGGCGAGCACAAAAGTCCAAAGGAGAGGATTATAGATCAACCCATTAACCTCTCTTTCAGGTTCCTCCAAAGCAAACCTCGTATTCAAATTGGGGTACCAGCGGTGGCGACAGTAGGCTATGTGGAGGCGTGGTCGAGGTGATTGAATTTTCTTTTCTTGGGATTTGGCGAAGGGGTGTGGGACAAGATGAACAGTTCATCTTCTTTTCTTCTTCCTTTTTTATTTTATTTTTTTATTTAATTATTTTAAAGTTTTTAGGGAATAAAATGTAATTTGACCATTTTACCCCTCATTTAATTCGTAAATTTGAATCAAACGTATAATTTCAGGGTTGACTAACGGATAAGTGGATGAAATAAGTCAAATGGACTCTGATTACAATGGAAGTCAAATGTTTTGGATGGCGGTCGCAACACTAAAATGTTAAGGTAATAACAATTAAAAATTTTGGGACCTCCGATGTAATTTCCCCAAACATAACTTCATAAAAACTTTTATTTATACTAATTTTTGACCCGTGCAATGCACGGGTTGTGTTATTTTTAAGGTAATATTAGTGTATTGAATATTTGTATTATAAAATTTCATCACACATTTGTATAAAAGGAATAACTATTGTATGGAAAACGCCTCCAATAGGAAAGTCCAAATTTACATCGTGTCTCCACCTCCGCACTATGCGGAGACATCCGGAGACATGGTGCTGTCCATTAAATTTCACTCCTTATTTGAAGATCAATCAAATGGATCTTGCTATCTGCTCTCACATTTTCAATTATGCTTTGTGTTCCAGTTTCTCTATACATTCTCTCTTGAAGAGCTATAGCAAAATAATAGGCGATGCGCTGGATTAGAGTGCCTGAATCAAACGCCAACAAGAGGTAGCGAGTAATCATTATACTTGCGAAGTTAAAATGTTGACAGCCCACATTTTCTGCAGCAACAAGGAGACGATGTACAAAGTTCTACATCCTTTGCTTCATCTATGAAAATGCTTGAGAGAGAAGAGTCGTAAGGGTGGATAAACATGGAAATACCATCTTCCTTGTTGGTAGAAAATTGGATATACCTTTCTCCAGCCACCCTCAGAATTTTCTCCATTGTTAATTTTTGGCCGACTACATTATTGTCATTGCTAAAATTATTGAAAGTCTCTTCACTTGTTATTTTAAAACCTATTTCGTAATTGGGCAGGAGCTCTGCTGATACCGAGGAAAATGATAGTGCACTATCCTCAAGGGATTTACTAACTTCAGAAAGTTTTGATTGAACTTCCAAGGGCATGATTATGTGGCTGAAATCTATTCTTGAATCTGTTATTCATTTTTATAATCATTCTCGTCGTCTCATTGTCCAATGAATGAATTCACTGCAAATTGGAGCACCCCTAGTGATACATAGTATCACTCCTTTTAACACTAAAAGATAAGATGATAAATGAATAAGTTACACCAAAAATGGATGAGAGAAAAACCAACAAAATGCTTTTAATTTCATATTATCTAAGAAGAAACCCCAATTTAAAACGTATATACATCAGCGTTTCACTTACAAAACTACTATCTATCTTTACAAAAAATAAAAATCATTTGATGGCTCTCCCAACATTTTTTTAAATAGACATGTCAAGATCAATTCGAGGTTTCTTGACTGCCATTGGTGATGGAACAATACTGTTGCATCGTGGGCATTTCGGGTTGCTCTTTTATATTAGCACATAAATCGGACAACTGGAGATTCCCCCTTCATGTTATATAATTTGAAGCAATAGAAATGACGGAATAAGAATATATCCTAATCAATGAACTTTTACATTCACAATCAAAATTTTAACTTATGGATATTCTTGGTATAGTTATCCAAATGTATAAAGTCCAATCAAGAGGTTTTTTGTTGCAAGAACACTTGAATTTCATTTTCATTACTCTGTATCCCATATCTACAATTATGACTTTATTACTTAGAACTTTTGACAAGCTGATGTATATCGAATGTACAAACACACTACCAATTGGATTGCAACTTAAGAAAAAAAATACTTTTCTTATTTTTTGAACAACCAAAAACTTTTAAATACAAAAAGAATAGTTAAAATACTGGCGAGCAGTCCCTTAATGTGGTGTGATGTTGCGCAAAATAAATAAATATTGAAAATAATGAAATAAGAGACATTAAGTGCCGTTTTGACTTAGCAAACGAACTCAAACGTCCAAAATTCCTCATACATCACCGCAAATCAGTGAGTTCAATGGGAATCGTCGCGTGCTTTCCGGAATTGGGTCATGGCCTAAAAATGGACACTGTATGCAAAAGTTACGCCATTTTCTTCCAACGTCAACCATTTTAGCCTAGTGAAAATGTTGTTCCGGACAATTTTAGGTTAGGAAAAACGTTATTGTTAGAGCGCCCGCGCACACACACAAAAAAAAAATTCTCCGTGTGCGCATACGTGTGCGGAGTGACTCAGTGTCTCTGCACAATGCGGAGACATCGTGCTCCGTGTCTCCGTATAGTTCGGAGACACAACTCAGTGTTTCCGCATTGTACGAAGACACGGAGCATCGTGTCTCCATATAGTTCGGAGACACAGACTCCGCATATGTGCAATGTAACTCCGCGTCTGTGCGAAGTATGCAGAGTTCAACTCTGCATCTGTGAAGAGTTACTCCACATAGTGCGGAGTTCAACTCCACGTAACTCCGCTTAATAAGGAGTTCAACTCCGCCAGCGACATTTTTTTTTAATTTATTAGTTTTTTTATCTAAAAATCATAATAATTTTATGCTAGAAAATATTAGAATCCATAAATACAAAAAACTCATAATTTTACAATAACAAACAAACATTTAGTAGCAGCAAAATGAATTAAACATATGTTGAAAAATGAATTAAACATTTGTGTGCGACAAATTCTAAATAATTATGTTGTACAGAAATTAAATACTTGTATATAAATATATTCTAATATAGCAGGAAACGAATATACCAAATACATACATACATGAAAATCATAATAATTTTATGATGGAAAATAAAAAACACAGCAGAAACTCACATTTGTTCTAACTGACTTGCGTCGTGCAGTCTCAAATTCTGCTTCTTCTCTTTGATTTCTGAGTTGATAAAGTTAATAATTTATTTGATGTTTGAAATGAATATACTGTCTCTTGCAAATGAAATCAGATACTATCTTATTACAATTGGTTTTAATAGATTTGTATGTATATCAGTAGCAAGTCGGTTTGTAAATTTTTTTTATTATATTATATATGCAACAGTACCAAATAGATTTCAAACCAGATCAGTGTGAAAATCAATATGACAAAAATGAACAGTGAATCTCACATTCACTCTTTTGAGGGAAGGAGGGAAAAATGAGGAAAAATATCTAGCTCTCATTGTTGACAAAGTGTAGCAATAAAGGTAGATATTTTAAGGCACGAAAAACAAAACAATGCTAAACGAGATTTGCTACAGTGATGTGAACACTCGATTTCAAGTGAATAGTAAATTTTACATCCTCTCTTTTAAGGTAAATGAGGATATATTATTTTCAACAATTTTAATTGTTCTATTAACATTATCAATTATCTCAACTACTTTAAAATCAGTATAATTACTTCAAAAACATTACGCATATCATGCAACCGATACATAAGACGTGCGGCATACGTACTTACTAGTAAATTATAAAAAAGAGTTAGGGTGTGTTTGATTGTCAAAATTTTCCATGAAAAATGTCATTTTCCACCAAAATTGATTGACGTTTATTTTCATGGAAAATATTTTCCTATTTTTGGTCACGTGACCATATTTTCCTTGAAAACAAGGAAAATATTTTCTTTTGGGGGGTAGGATTTTATTTTCCATGGAATTCAATCTTTTCAAAATTCTATTGCTTGTTTGGTAGATATTAAAAGCCAATTAAAATTAAAAATATAATCGTTATTGGGTTTCATTCGTCTAATAAAAGTCAACAATAATAATTAATTTTTCAATTTTAATCCGATAATCTCTACCAAACACACTCCTAGTTTATCAACTATTCTACCAACACATGTAACCCTATTTCTCTTTCATCTCAACCCACGTACAAAAATCTTATTCTCTCTCCTCTAATCACACAACCGAAACAGGAAGAAGAAACCAAAAATCTATACCATAAAAAAACTCAAACAAAGGCTTAATTCTGTTCTTATGCCCCCTCCAATGGGGTTCTGTATTATTCGAGTTCTACTCTCCGCTAGCGAGATCTTCGATGAGGTCAATAATTCTACGCACGCTTCATTCCACGCATTTTGTGCTTATAATTATTGTTTCAATTGGAAAATTTTTAGACTTTGGTTCATAATTATTTTTGAAAATCTATTAATTGATTAGTCAGAGCTTTCAATCTTGATTTGAATAGTCTTTATCTTCTACTTATTTGGTTTTTTTGAATATGTGAGATTGGGATGTTTGGACTAAATGAGTTTACTGATGTGCGCCTTTGCAATTCAATTAGGCACGAGTTGTGCTGTTGAATTGTATTATATTATTTAATTCCTCTTGCTTTGAGCTTGAGTTAGCTTATAATCAACATCTTTTATTGGTGAAAGATAATTCAGACAATTTTAAACTTATTTCAATCGGGTAGTGATAGAAATTTTGTATATTTAAAGTTTTGTTCTGTGAAATGCCAAAAATTTATGATTTTTACACATATATCTGCTGTTTAGTGATAGAATATTGGTATATTTATATTTTGATTCGGTGATACTGCCAACATATCTGGGAATTACATTTCTTCCCTTATATTTAATAGGGTATTTTTCTTGGAATTTTATAATTTTAAACTTGTGTGATGTTAGATGAACTTGAATTTTAGCTTTTGATTTTCTCGTCAAAGAGGGAGCTTGAAACCGAGCACATGCGAAGATGGAGCATGGGATAGAATAATCTCTTGTTTTTTGTCAGATGACATGATTGTTCAAGTATCTGTAATATCTTGTGCCCGCCTAGGAACCCTAAGGTATTCCAAGGAAAGAGTTTGACAATTGTGTCAAAAGGCATAAACAATGCTTCTATCAAATAAAGCTGCACTGTCATGTTTAATGTTTCTTGAATTTAAGCTTGTGTAATAGATTTAACAGATTTCATCATAAAGAGGTAATCTTTTTATTATGTACACTTCCTACTTTGACATAACTATTTAAAAATTGGCATCTCTTTGTTTCTTTTCATTTCATTTCAATCAATCTGTTTCTTTTTTCTGTTGTGATCAAATTGCTTGATCTCCAACCTATTATTTTTACAGCGCCAACTCTTTACCTTTTAGTTTTGTAGCATCTTGACGATTTTTATCTCTTTTTTTAAAGCGCCAACTCAAATAGGTATTAACATTACTTGTTGGAGCTCTACTGAAGAAACAGATCGTAGTCGTGTGAGTTTTTACTTCCATAGGGTATTACACGCTTGTCTTGGACTGTATAGGGATGTTGTGATTAATGCCACTATTCATAACTCACCATATGAGAAGGAAAATGTGAAGCCATGGTACTCCTCCTTTCAGGTTAGGGGTTTGTTGTTATTTCATTATATATCTTAGAAATTTAATATTATAATATTTTGAAAAGTATTCTTTTAAAAGGATGCTGTAGGGGCAATAGATGGTACACATATTGCTGCGAACGTCCCCTTAGAGGAGCAAGCTAGGTATCGTAATAGAAAGCAAGTGATTTCTCAAAATGTTTTAGTAGCTTGCACATTTGATATGAAGTTTACATATGTGCTTGCAGGTTGGGGGGATCCGCACATGATGGTCGATTGTTACGGAGTGCAATATTATGCTAAGGACATAAGCTAACAATTCCTATTAGTAAGTTGTATCACTACTTTGAAAATATTTCTTTCTTGTACTAGTTATAGTAATTAAATAATGACTATGTAATGAGCAACTCTTTAATAGGTAAATATTATCTTGTCGACGCCGGCTTCCCATTGGTTCCGAGATTTCTTGCACCATACTATAGAACTCGTTATCATCGTAGAGACATTGAGGGTCAACATCTAGAAAGTGGTAAAGAGTTGTTCAATTTTCGACATTCATCTCTACGTAATGTTATTGAGAGGACAATTGGTTTACTTAAAAAAAGATTTGCATATTTGAGACATCAACCCTACCACGACGTTGACACACAAGCAAAGATAGTCCTTGCTTGTTCCGCCATCCCCAACTTCTTAAAAATTGATGACGTAGAAGATAATTGTGAGGAGGACTTGGATATTAGCGATGATGAGGTGAACCCTAAACATGTTGATGTACCTGAAGATGACACTCCAAACGCTCACATATCTTTCACAGCTCAGGAAACATGGTCTAATAAGAGGAATACAATTGCTGATTTAATGTGGGCAGATTATCTTCCTAATCAGAATGCAGGAGTTGATTTTGATTGAATCTGTTTTTTATTATTATTATTTATTTATGTTCTTATGTAATGGACATAAACTTGATATAATTTCATATTTAGTTATTGCTTAAATTGAAGACATATTAATATATTAGATAGAATTTTCTCATGTCCTTATGTAATGGTTGACCATAAACTTTTAATATTGCAATAGGGATTTCATGGCACATAATTGACAAAACTCTACGGCGCCTTTTCGAGTTCCTAGACCAACCGCCCATTTAGATGTAGAGGAATTAAGCTCAGCCCAAGTGATTCTAATTCTAGGACCTGTCATGTACGTTGGAGTGATGCAATGGATGGTTGTATGATAACTGCACTATTGCATCAGCTATTGACTAGTCACAAAAGGAGTGACAATGGCTTTTCATCATATCACGTGTCCAAAGCAATTAAGAGCGTGTACAACGGATGTGAAGTCATGGTGTCAGATAAGAATGTAAGGGCTCGATTGAATACTCTAAAAAAAGAATATGTTGAAGTTCGCCAGTTGTTAAATATCAGTGATTTTGGGTTGGATCCTGACACTGGACGTGTTACAGCAGATGCACTAGCTTGGGAAGAGTTTTTAAAGGTATAATATTTTATCGACCACTGATCTTATTACTCATTACATTTTAACAGCATAGTTTCTTTTGGACATTGACTACGCATATAACATAACCCCCTCTTTATTTTGTAGGGAAAACCAGAATTCGGAAAGTGGAGGACCAAACTTTGTCCTCGTTATGATGATTTGGAGGCTATCTTTGGAAATGATTATGCTACAGGAGATCGCTCTGTAATCGGCAATGACAATTTCTCCCCCATTCTTGGTATGTAAAAGATCGTAAATAATAAATATATATTATTCTTATTATATAAAAAGATTTTAACATGCTATTTTTTAATTATATTTCAGATGAAAATGTGAATGAAGTTGACAATCAAAACGAGGATATGGATCGAAGCCCAGTACGCACTCTGAAGCGTAACGCCGAAGGAGGAACAAACAAAATTCGACGTTGACGTACCCAATCCCATGATGAGAGCCTCACTGCCCTGTCGAGCATTGTCGAATCATCTAAAAGAATTGCTAATGCTATGGAGCTAAACCACATCAATTGTCAATTGGTTCTAGAAAAATTACAAGGCATGAACATAGACAAGCGTGACATACTGCAAGTCATGAAATTATTTGAGTCAGATGAGAGTCAAGGTAGAGTATTTATGAGCTTTATTGATAAAGATTTCATGCGTGATTTGGTATATGCGAAGCTTGGCCGTGACCCACCTTCGCTACTTTAGGATGGCATACTTGGATAATTCAATAACCATAATAAAAAGTGTGATATCTATGTTGGTTTAAATTACTACTTTCTAACAATAGAGATTCATTGAACTTTATTAGTTTATGGCCTTTTTTGGGAGGCAAATGTTCGTAGATTGGTTAAAGATGAATTTAGTTGGCGGATAGATGGTGAAACATTGTTGTAAATGGTTTTAAAGTTATAATAATGGATTTTCTTTATATTTTGCCTGTTGGATTTTTTTATTAGAGTATACATTAATGATGTTTGTTTTGTTATTACAAATGCGTTGCTACCATAAAACAACGTTTAAAATGCAGGTGAAGGGGATACTTGATTTTTTAACTTATAAATGGTTTGTACATAATGCTCTTGTTATTTATTTTAAAATGTTTTACTTTTAAAAAAAATTCAATTGGTTAGTAAATGTTGAATACATATATTATAAAAGCTGATGAAATTCAATTCGTTAGTAAATTTGTCCAAATTTATTTCCCTTGATTGAACAATTTTCATGGAAAAAGTGACAAATTCCATAGAAAAAGTGACAAGTTCCATGGAAAAAGTTGCTATCAAACAACAAATGTTGGAAAAATTAACCATTTTCCTGGAAAAGATTGTCTATCAAACACTTAAATATGGAAAAGTACAATTTTTTCTAGGTGAAAAATTAAGTCAATCAAACACATTTAATTGACAATTTCCATGTAAATAATTTCTAGGCAATTCAATTGCTTAGAAAATATTTTCTTTTCATGCAAATTCCCTACTTGCAATCAAATGCACTCTTAGTGTACATATGTCTAGAGTTGATCAATAAAGGTACTTGCACATAACTAATTAGAGTGTATGAATTTCAAGTTTCCACCTTTTCTAACAGAGCGTGGATTACGATTGCTAATTCTATAAGCATTTGCATTAAATTTTTTCTATAATGTTACAATGCTCTTGTTTCACGGGGTGCCTTTCTTCTTAGTATAGAAAGAGATACTGTACGGTAGTAGTCTGCTCCACTAAACTACCTTCCACCTTTTCTCGATCGTTTTATGATGAAAGAAAATTTGATTACAAATTGTAGAAAGTTTAAAACACAATTGAAATAAACTTGATCATTGATTGCTTGAAAGTTATAAATTATAATTGCTGAAAGCGATAAATTACAATAACTAGTGCAGGAAGGGAACACAGAAAACTTGAAAGATTAACTAATACCCCCATATAATAGCATTCGGAACAAAAACCTAAGTGATAAGAGCAGACGTTTAAATGACGAAGAATCATACTAAACGTTTACCGATATCAGAGCTATTTTACAATTGAAATAAACTATTATATGAAAAAGAAATTACAATTCAAACTAGACTAATATTTACAATGTGCGGTCGAAGTTTGGCAAACTGTGGCTACGATAAGGTCAAGGGGCTTAAGCAAAGTTGCGGTCCTTGACATTCTTCCCCATTTGTTTTGACGACGTCGTCGGAGCCATCGATGAATTATATGCTTCAATTAATGGTTTGAAATCTCCAAGGTCTTTTTCACTTTCTCAAGTATTCTCCTCGTTATTGCATCTGCTCCATTTGATCAAATACTCTTGATGATGTTTCCTAAAATCTCGAGTAGTTCAATGGTCAAGAATCTCTTCAACAACTTTCTTTTCAGCTCTTTTCAATTTAAACACATGTCGATTTGGCTCATTTCTGGATGCAAACTCCTTGTCGGCAAAGTATGACTTGAGTACGCCAACATAAAGGACTTTGTGGATTTTGCACCATGAATGGAGAGCAACTTTGTATGCGACTCTTCCAATCCTCTTTACGATGGGTAATAGTCCAATGTATTTCGGCATCAATTTTCAGTATTTTCCTTTTGTTGGTTTATACAAGTTTCTGTTGGGGAGTTTCACCATTACCAGATCTCCAATATTAAATTCAAGGAAACGGCGCTTTAGATCTGTAGACTTTTTGTACCATTTCTAAACTTTCTCATGATAACTTCGAGCAATTTCAATATTTTGTTTCCACTCTTGAGATAAGCTTTTTGCTTGAGGAGATTTAGTACTTTAATCGATATCCATAGTATGAGGGAGTAACGGTTGCTGGCCAGTAACGATTTCAAAAGGACTATTATTGGTGAAAGAGCTCTTTTGAGCATTAAAACACATCTGAGCCACATCCAAAAGCTTCACCCAATTCTTCTGCGAAGTAGACATAAAGTACCGAAAATATTTTTCCAGCATAGAATTGAAGCGCTCTGTCTGTCCGTTAGATCGTGGGTGAAAACTAGAACTCAGTCCAAAATATGCCAGTGAATCAAGGATCCTGATTACTGACGATGTCCTTAGGCATTCTCCAGTATTTGACAATGTGTTTGAAGAAGAGTTGAGCTGTCTCTTCGGCTGATATATACTTAGGCGCTACGATGAGAGTTGCGTATTTTGATAGATGGTCCACCACGACGATGATAGTGCCAAAATCTTCAACTTTTGGCAATCCAACAATGTAGTTCATCAATACACTCTCAAACGGTCTCGTTAGGACAGAACTGGGGCACCAGCAAGCCTGTCTTTTTCTGATGGTCCGCTTTATCTTACTAGCAAATAAGACAAGTCTTCACATACATTGCAATGTCATCCC
>CAIGRB010008158.1:52950-69866 GCA_903798255.1 Fraxinus quadrangulata | reverse complement strand
GGAGTTTCACCATTACCAGATCTCCAATATTAAATTCAAGGAAACGGCGCTTTAGATCTGTAGACTTTTTGTACCATTTCTAAACTTTCTCATGATAACTTCGAGCAATTTCAATATTTTGTTTCCACTCTTGAGATAAGCTTTTTGCTTGAGGAGATTTAGTACTTTAATCGATATCCATAGTATGAGGGAGTAACGGTTGCTGGCCAGTAACGATTTCAAAAGGACTATTATTGGTGAAAGAGCTCTTTTGAGCATTAAAACACATCTGAGCCACATCCAAAAGCTTCACCCAATTCTTCTGCGAAGTAGACATAAAGTACCGAAAATATTTTTCCAGCATAGAATTGAAGCGCTCTGTCTGTCCGTTAGATCGTGGGTGAAAACTAGAACTCAGTCCAAAATATGCCAGTGAATCAAGGATCCTGATTACTGACGATGTCCTTAGGCATTCTCCAGTATTTGACAATGTGTTTGAAGAAGAGTTGAGCTGTCTCTTCGGCTGATATATACTTAGGCGCTACGATGAGAGTTGCGTATTTTGATAGATGGTCCACCACGACGATGATAGTGCCAAAATCTTCAACTTTTGGCAATCCAACAATGTAGTTCATCAATACACTCTCAAACGGTCTCGTTAGGACAGAACTGGGGCACCAGCAAGCCTGTCTTTTTCTGATGGTCCGCTTTATCTTACTAGCAAATAAGACAAGTCTTCACATACATTGCAATGTCATCCCGCATTTGAGGCTAATAGTATGCACGTTGTAATAGTGTAGAAGTGCGTTCCTCTTCGGAATGCCCTGTCCAAATTGTGTCGTGGCATTCTTTGATAAGGGATTTCCTCAAATCTTCGCCCTTCGGGACATATAGGCGATCTCCCTTAGTTTTCACTAGATCCCCATTGAGCCAGAACTATCGAGTTTTTCCCTACTTGATGAGGTCAACCAAATATTGAGTAGCAGGGTCCTTATCCAAAAGTGCTCGAATTTGATCCCTTGTATTTGTGGTAACAGTGCTCATTGAGAAAGCAGCTATAGAGCAAATGGTGGCCAAATCGACCCGGAGACTAAGAGCATCGATAACATGATTGCTAGATATGGGATGATACTATAGCATAAAATTGAACTCTGAAAGAAGTTCCTGCCAACAAGCCTGTTTGCTTGATAGTTTCGGTTGGGACATGAAGTGACTAACCGCAGTATTATCCGTCTTCACAATAAATGGAGATCCAAACAAATAGTAACGCCATCCCCTAAAGTAATGGACTACCGCCAACAACTCCTTTTCATGAGCCGAGTAACAACTTTTTGCCTGATTCAGTTTTCATCTCTCATACGCCACCGGATGTCCTTCTTGCATAAGGACTCCACCAAGTGTAAAGTCTGAGGCATCAATATGCACTTCGAATATGAGGCATCAATATGCACTTCGAATGATATAGTCATATTCGGTAGGGCTAACACCGGATTCGTCCACGTAGCCTTCTTCATCTTTTCGAAAGTATTTTGGCATTGGGATGATGGGTCCCAATCCTTATCCTTCTTCGTCACTCAGTAAGTGGTAATACAATTTCTGAGTACCCTTTCACAAATCTTCGGTAGTAATTGCATAACCCAATAAATGAACGTACATCGTGGACATTCTTCGGTAGTTGCCAATCTTTGATGGCTGACCTTCTTCGAATCCATATGTATTTTTCCTTGATCGATGATGTGACCCAAAAAGCTTATAGACATCTGAACGAATGAGCATTTAGACGGTTTGGCATAGAGTTCATTCTCTCTTAGCCAATTGAAAACCTATCTCACATGCTGAACATGTTCCTCCATTGTCTCGCTATAGATGACTATGTCATCCAGGTATACCACTACAAAATCGTCTAAGAAACCGCGAAGTATCTATGTCATCATCGTACAAAACATTGTTGAAGCGTTGGTTAAGCTAAAAGACATCATCTTGAATTCAAAGGCTCCATATATTGTTACCAATGTAGTCTTGACTTCATCTCCCTCCTTGATCCGAACTTGCTAGTATCCGGACCTGAGATCAATCTTGGTATAGTATCTAGCCCGACTCAGTTGGTCGAAGTAATCGGCGATTAGCGGAATAGGATAACTATTCTTTACAGTGATCTTGTTCAAGGTTCGATAGTCGTAGCGCATTTTGAGAGAACCATCAGCCTTTTTCTGAAATAACACGGGAGCTCTATATGGCGATTTCGCAAGCACGATAATCCCACTTTCTAGCATTTCTCCCAACTGCTTTCGAAGCTCTTCAAGCTCCGGCTGAAACATATGGTAAGGTGCCCTAGCGGGAGGCTAGGCACCCAGATTAAGCTCAATCTCATGATCAATTGCCCTCATGGGTGGCAATTTATTTGGTAACTCCTCCAGTATGATGTCCTCAAATTCTTTAATAAGCCGTCTGACCGGTTTAAGAATAGGACCAGTTGCCTCTTCGATCTCCTCTAATCGAATAGTGTACAAAAATGAGGGTTCATTCCTCTTGAAACTCTTACCAAATTGCATAGCCAAGATGCTCTTCTCACCTATCTTCCCGCTTAGGTAGTGATGATGCACGATTTACTACCCATCATCATTAATGAATCGGAATATGGCAACACCGCTGCCTTGGTGTCTCAAAGAAATTCCAATCCCAGAATAAGCTTGAAATCATCCATCTGAACTGCCGACTGATTTGTCCTTCCTTCGAAAGGACCTACTTTGATTGACACAGATTTCGCTACTCCCACTATTGGTTAAGCAACGGAGTTGATTGTTTTGACTTTCCCATTACCTCTTTCCAGAAAAAGTCCGAACTATTATACTTCAATACTTGCAAAGTAGTTGTGGGTAGCGCCAGTATCTATCATATCCTTGATGGGCTTCCCATTGATCTTAAAATCAATGTATACTAGGCCTTTCACCCTACAAATACGAGCCTTCGATTATTCCTTCTTGACCTCTTTGAGGGGACATCATTCTTTTTATTAGCTCGGTGCGATAGTGTATTACACTGACGTGAGAATGTGCCAACTACATCCTCATCCTTTTCGGAGTCAATCTCACCATGACAGCTAGCTTGTGGGACATCTTGCTTTGACCTCATCTCACCACTTGCTAGTGGACAATATGCATTCACCATCCTCTGTTGGGGACATTCCGCCACCCGATTGGGTCCTTCACATAAAAAGCACATCAATTTAGGAGTGACACCAAATTTGCCTTCCGTTTCTTTTCCTTTATTCCAGTTGTTACTGTTGCTACCGTTATAGTTTCCTTGAAAGTTACTCTGACGGGTGCCTTGATAGGCTCCTCCCTTATTTTGAGAGTAACGCTCTCTCCTTTAGAGTTTGAGCTGGATTTATAAGGTCTGTTTTCACCTCCAATAACTTGGCTATACCCTGAAGGTTGATCTTTCCTCGACTCAAGTTGATAGTCACTTAGACATTCAACGGCTTCCATGGATGCGCTCAAATCAGCGACCTTCTGTCTTTGAAGTTTCGTGCGTGTCCACGGTTTCAACCCTTCCATGAAAGTGAATAATTTATCATTTTCCAACATATCTTGAATATTCAGCATATGCCCTGAAAAGACTTTTACATACTCCCTGATGGAGCTAGTATGTTTCACTGCCCGTCGTGCCTGATATTCAACATTTTTTAGGAAAAACTGAGTTCTGATTGCCTCCTTAAGGAGATCATAAGAATCTATTCAGATTCTGTTAGCCTGAATATCAGTATACTTCATCCGCCACCACAGCTTTCCATCTCCACCAAGATACATGGTAGTACTTAGTCCGCCACCACAGCTTTGCATCTCCATCAAGATACATGGTAGCTGTTGTAACCTTTCTCGCTTCGTCTACTATCGAAACCGCAAGACAATATTGTTCCATATCAAACAAGAAGTTCTCAACTTCTTTTGCATTGCGTGTCCCTCCGTAGTTACACGATTCCAAAATTCTGAGTTTAGGAGCATACTCTTGTGTGGGGGCTTGCCCATTTCCCACCGCACGTTGAAGCACTAGTAATTGAGCTCTTAACACTCCCATTTCCTCCTGCATATCAGACAGGATGGCAACATCTTCGATCATCGCAATGCAAGCCCTTCGACTTTCATCCAACTGGATGTATAATTCACGAATTTCATTTTCTACCACCTCGACGTTTTCCTTGAGGCCCTCCATGGCATTGCACAACCTAGTAGTTGTCATCTCAAGCGCATCCACGTACTGTTTTGTATTCATCTTTGGAGGATCTACCACTTCCGTGGTATTTGATTCAATTAGATCCATAACTTTCTTATTGAGGGTCTTGAGCTGCAGCTTTGATACCACTTTCACGGGATGCCTTTCTTCTTAGCACAGAAATGGACATAGTGCGACAGTAGTCTGCTCCGCTAGACTACTTTCCTCCTTTTCTCGGTCGTTTCGAGACAAAAGAAAATTTGATTACAAATTGTAAGAAGCTTAAAACACAAATGAAAGAAACTTGATCATTGATTGCTTGAAAGTTAGAAATTACAATTGTTGAAAGCATTAAATTACAATGGCTAGTGCAGGAGGCAAACGTTAGAAAGTTTGAAAAATTGTTTGAAAAACTAATATCCCCTATAATAACATTCAGAACAAAAACCTAAGTGATAGGAGTAGATGTTTAAATGACGAAAAATCATACTAAAAGTTTACCAGTATCATAGCTATTTTACAATTGAAATAAACTATTACATGGAAAGGAAATTATAACTCAAACTAGACTAATATTTACAATGTGCAGCTGAAGTTGGATAAATTGCGACTGCGATGGGTCAAGAGGTTTAAGCAAAGCAGCGGTCCTTGACTCCTTGTTTGGTTTGGTTTGGTTAAAAATCATATTTTTAATAGATTTTGATAAAAGTTGATAAAATGTATGGTTGAAAATAAATTTATGACAAAAAATTTATTTATTCCTCTGAGTTTTAATAAAAATACTACGAAGAAGAAGTTTAGTTAGTACTTAGTAACAAAATTTACTCGCACAATATCATTCAGTTATATTCCGTCTATCTTACCGAAAGAGATATAAGAGTATGCATGCAATATTGGACAAAATTGGACACCAAAAATGAAAAGCATTTTTTTTTCTCAGTAGTGTTTTCGTAACTAAAAATGAAATATGTACATTTTTAACACATCATATTAGCCTTGTTTGACTCTCATTAAAATAAAACACTTTATTTCTCATACTCATTTTCAACCATACAATAAAATATCCAGCACTTCAATTCAAAATTTTTTCTTACATTTTAACTAAATATCCTTTAAAAAAATCATTATTCAAAACATCATTTTCTCCTTAATTTCTCTTTATAATGACCATCAAATATGGATTAAATGATATCTATAAAATCAAATGTTGCCACCTCAAACTCAACCTTAGACTCCAAATGCTTGAGGTCCTCTTTCCTCTTACGTGGAGGAAACTACCCTGAGCATGGGAAATCCCAAATTGTTAACCCAACAAATAGAATCCATCACCCATTCTATAACCCCGACCTCTAGGTCCTTAAATCCAATGTCGACGCAGAGTCCTTTACACATTCTACATGGGCAAACCTCTTCACCTCAACGGGGTGCAGGGTCTCATGATCCACCTAAGAATCAACTTAAGGCCTATACTTAAGCCTAATATAGCATAGGACACAGAGGTTGAACCTCTATAACTATCAAATCTTGGTATATCAACAAGGGAAATACACTTTTAATAGGAATCTTGACGCACTGGGAAACAAGGAATTTAAATGACAACCTTAAAAACATGAATTTTGAAATCCATCAAATTACGAAAAATTAAACTCACGAATTTTATTGATGAAAGATAATTAAAAAAAAAATAAGATAATGATTTATTTATAAGGGTTTACATGAAAATTTAGTTTAATAGGACTTAAATTAATGAAAATCTAGTTTAAACAAACTAAAAAAGAATTTGAAATAAACTAAATGACAAAAATAGCGCTAAAACTCTAAAAATTGATTTTTTTAGTCCTAAATGAACTCGGATGGTTGAAATCCGAAATTTGAATGTTCTCTCCGCACTATTATTTTTTCCCATTCTGATCAAATTCTTCAACAATATGTTCTACATCAAATCTTGTATTCATACGCTTGGACTCTTGCAACTACTAAGTGTCTTAGCTCATGAGACCATACGTGGTCTAATTCTTCTAGGATTAAACCATAATGTACAATTACACATTCTCACAATAAAATATTTTGCTCATATCTCAAAATTTTTCTCAATTTTTTAACTACATATTCTTCTAAAAATTACTATTCAAAATTTTATTTTTCCCAAATAAGGTTGTTAAACAAGGGCCATGTGTGCTTCTCTACCGGTCATATCTATACACAAAAAATTGTCCTAGAACTTAAATTATCTAAATTCCTCGAAATGTAAGTCTAAGCAATTGTTTGGCACAACTTATGAAAATTATTCTTTTCTAAAATTTATTTTTAATCACATTCTATTAATAAAATGATTTTTTTAGTCCTAAATGAATTCGGATTGTTGAAATTTGAAATTTGAATGTTCTCTCCACACTATTATTTTTTCCCATTTTGATCAAATTCTTCAACAATATGTTCTACATAAGGCCCTTCCACCTCAAAAGAACTTGTCCCCGAGTTATATTCTGGATATAAAGGCTTATCATCTTTATATAAATTATACAAATCTGTTTTATAGAACGTTCTAGAAANATTCTTCAACAATATGTTCTACATCAAATCTTGCGTTCATACGCTTGGACTCTTGCAACTTCTAAGTGTCTTAGCTCATGAGACCATACGTGGTCCTATAGGTGGTTTAATTCTTCTAGGATTAAATCATGATGTACAATTACACATTCTCACAATAAAATATTTTGCTCGTAACTCAAATTTTTTCTCAATTTTTTAACTACATGTTCTTCTAAAAATTACTATTCAAAATTTTATTTTTTCCAAATATAATTGTCAAACAAAGGCCATGTCTGCTTCTCTACCGATCATATCTATACACAAAAAAATGTCCTAGAACTTAAATTATCTAAATTCCTTGAAATGTAACACTAAGCGATTGTTTGGCACAACTTATGAAATTTTTTACATAAACTCGTAATATTTTTTATTTTTATTTTCTAATCACCAACTCTTCAAATGGAGATGCTAGAGTCCAAAACATAAGACCGACAGTGACGAGTACGGCCCCAACGGGCTCGTCCTCTCCAGTCAAACTCCAGAGTCAGTCAAAGCAGCTCTGTAAGCCTATGGCCCGCTCCCTGCAGTATATAAAGAGAAAAAGGTTGGCTGACATGGCACGACAGGCCCTGACATCCACAAAATGAAAATTGTCTATCAAGGACAAATTTGTCTTTTCAAAACCTACTTAAATATGTCTTCATTAATATTTATTTCTGGATTATGGTGCAAAACCAAATGATTAAGGCACTTGCACTGTCCACAAAATCTTCTTTCTCAGATGAAAATAGATTCACGCTAGATTAGATTAGACTAGACTATCTATTTTTATCTTCACGTGGTTTACCTTTTGAGATCTTTTACGCTTCGCTTTTTATAATTTTTATATTCTTTCTTGAGGTTTGTTACACGGTGTAAAGGTATAAGCCCCTCTTTGATTCGAATTAATTTAAATTTAAATTAATTATTAACTTTAATCAAATATTTTATGGTATTCATAAAATCTACTAAAAGTCTAATTTTAATTTCTACCAAGTATAAGTTAAATATTTTATCGATGATGTGTCACATGTTATGTCAGCTTGAATTAGACCTACAAATTCAGCCTTTGTTTGAGCTCTATTTTGAAGAAAAATGTATTTTGAAATTGTGATTTTTTTGAGAATGAGACTCAAAGCAAGTGCTCAATTTTATTTACGTTCTTCTATGCTCAACCATTTTCATTGGTTGAAATAGTTTAAATGGTATTTGACTTCAATTATGCTAATTAGACATAATAGTTGATATAATATCATATAAAATTTTATCGTTGAAATTTTAAAATACAATTAACTTTTTCATCCAATCACATCTTGTCAATACCAATTATGTCATTCTATTTGTCGCATACTTTCTGACAAAGTAATATAATTCGTTTGACTTAACTATAAATTCAAAGTAGACATACTATTCTATTTATAAGTTAGTTTTTTTATAAATAAAGGAATTACTTATTTCAAAAGGATTTTGTTACTTGTACATAAAAAAGTACATTAGCGATTATCGAAAAATAACGTGGAGAGAAAAAATTGGATGAAAAAATTGATTGTATTTTAAATTGACAAATGATAGAGTGATATGTGACATTATGTAATCCATTATGTAAATCTTAATGTACGTGTAGCAAAATCCATTTTAAAAATAAATTAATCTACTTGTATACATATTCTCTCTATCTTGTATTACACTCCCTTATGTGTGAAAAATCTAACAATGCATTAAAAAATGTGATGTTAAAATTAATGCACCAAAATCTGTCAACTCAACAAGGTGTAAACTAATGTGTCAACTTTTATGTACATATAGCATAATTCTTCAAAAATAGGGTGATACGACGGCAATAATTTTTGCAGATACTAATAAGTACGGTTATGAGAGTTTACTTATAAGTAATTTTTTTAAGTTAAAGCCAATAGACATGGAAACGATTCAACATAAAACTGAGCATATCTTAGTTTTTCTTTCTCCTTTACCTCTGTTTAATCACCAACATATTTGATCAAAGATTCAGAACCGGATGAAAATAAAATGAAACTTAGTTGATAGTACAATTAAAGATCTCCTTTCTTATTCTCTTGCCATGGCTAATGAGCCGAGGGAGTACAGAAAAGGGAACTGGACGGTTGAAGAAACCACGGTTCTTATAGAAGCAAAGAAAATGGATGACGAGAGACGATTAATGATAAGGCATGGTGGCGAAAGCAGTAGTTCTGGCAAACCAGGAGAATTAAGATGGAAACGTGTGGAAGATTACTGTTGGAAGAATGGGTGTTTGAGAAGCCAAAACCAGTGCAATGACAAGTGGGATAATTTGATGAGAGATTTCAAGAAAGTGAGAGAGTATCAGAGGAAAGTGGCGGGTGGTGGTGACGACGGAGGAGAGAAATCTTATTGGATGATGGACAAGAATGAGAGGAAGGAACACAGCTTGCCGTCAAATATGTTGCCTCAGATATTTGATGCATTGGTCGTGGTAGTGGAGAGGAAAGGTCCGACGGTGATGGTGGGCAGTGGAGGTAGTGGTGGCGTGATTGTTTCGGCTGCTGCGCCTCATACAATGTTTTTACCCCTCCAGCCACCGGCGCAACCACCAACCCGCCCCTTTGCTGAGCCTTCGTTCCCCTCAGTAGGTACTCTCTTTCACATTTTTTCTAGAAATAAAAATCTACATTTTGAGGATTATAGGTGACATTATTTTTGAGCTAATTAATTATAAATTGAATTATACTTCAGATTCTGATACGAGTGGGCATTCAGATTCTCCAGCCAAGAGAAGAAGAAGCAGCCGAGAGCGAGGAGGTGATGGTGGCGCCGGCGCCGTGGGTGGTAGCAATTTACAAGAAGTTTGCAGTGCAATTTCTCAGAGTGGTTCCATTATAGCAGAAGCAATTCAGTCACGTGAAGAGAGAGAAGAGAGAAGACACATAGAAGTGTTGAGTTTGCATGAGAGAAGACTGCAAATTGAAGAGTCAAATGCTGAGATTAACAGGCAAGGCATTAATGGCCTAGTTGATGCCATTAACAAACTGGCAAATTCTATCCTTGCTTTGGCTTCCCACAAAAACCAACCAGATCCTAAATAATTATATTCATATTTAAACTATTATTTATATTTGTTAATTTGAGAATTAAATTATCCCATTTGTTTACTATATTTATTTCATGTTGTATTTAATTCTCTCGACTGGTTATGGTCATTATGCTTGTTGATGGATTTCATTTTGTGTTTGTACTTGTACTTGTTAATGGATTAGAATTTAGCAATATTTTGGTGCCTCAATTTCATATTTAGATGTAATTGACATACATGTACGGTCATGATTAAAATCAGATTTTTAGTAGATTTTGATGAAATATATAATTAAAAAAATTGTGGATCCATAAAATATGTTGTTAAAATTAATTGTTGACTTTAACTTAAATTAAAATTCAGGAGCACAATATGTTAGTCCCTGTTGTCCATATTTGTTAATTTCACTGTTACAAGGAATTTTGAAGGCCAAAATGAATAAAAATACAACGACATTTAAGTCTCCTCATCCCCACATATTTATTTGTGTAAAAGACAAAGCGGGCATAGAAATCCTAATAATTCAACAAAAAAAAATCCACGACCAAATCACATATTTGTACATATGAGAAGTCTCTACACACTGAAAATTTCGATGTTTAGACAAATAAGTGGATGTTTTCATACATCAACCACAACGATTTTTTATATAAATCGTGGTCTATGTACATAAATCTTAGTGTTTTGATGGGTTTTTTTTTGCTGTTGGTGTTTTGTTCCGATTTAGAATTGATTTGCGCTAATTTTAGTTATTCTAGGTTTGTATTTTGCAATGTTTACCAATTTCAGACTTGTATTCCAAAAAGTTTATAAAACCCAAAATTGTATTCCCCGAAGTTTACAAATTCCAAGGTTTATTAATTTGCACACAAACATTTGAACACTTAAACCTAATCTTCTTCTACTACTACTTCTTCTTAAATACAGATACACATCCCAATTTCATACAACAGCAAAATCAGATTGCTAGAGAGATCCCATCAAATATATTCTAGAGACAAATGGATCCCATGAAGCATAAATCTTAATATTGATAAATGAAATTAAAAAAAAAAAAAAAAACCAGAATTATCCGATAAAGTGGCAATGTATTTGATGGAAAGTGACATTAAAAACAAGACAAAAATATACCCCCATTTCTCTCTCTAGCTTACTCATATTTCTCCCTTTAAAATCATACACAATCTCAGTATTTAAAGCAAATCCAATTTATTTTTGTATATATTAGCTTCAAATTTTCTTTCATTTTCATATCCCAAAATAAAACCACTCAAGAAATTCTTGTTTCTGATAATCTCTTAGCGTGGAGATGATGAGACAAAAATGCCATTGATATTTTTATTCATTTTGACCTTCAAAATCCCTTTTAAAGTAGAAATCAACAGATGTGGACAGAAGGGGATCTTTGGCAACGTTTGGTCATTCTTGGGGAATTTTAGGCCAAAATGAAAGGATAGGGTATATTTCACAAAACAGACAAACTTTAGGGGGGATTATGCCATTACCATAGCTAAATTTAATTGTTTACTTTGATTTAGATTTTTTTTTTTTTATCAACTTTTTCATTAAATCAAATAAAAGTTTAGTCTAGTATTTAAGAGCATATCTAAGAGACCTTTAAAATATAAGATCATATATTTTTTAAAAAGTTAATTCGTAAAATTATCTTCTAAGAGTATCTCTAAGAGATTCTTTAAATATAAAATACTATATTTGAAAGAGTTATCACTTAGAATTATCCTATAAGAGACTCTTTAATTTACAGAGCAAGTTTGGCTCTCCAAACCTCTCTATAATTAAATGTATTTAAAGTATTTCAATTTTCAATGGATGAAAGTAATATAATAATTTGAAGTGAAGATAGTAAAAATAAAAGGATAGAAAAAACAATAAATATTTTTTTTAAAGTAGTAAAATTAAGTATTAAATATAAAGAATCTGTTGGAGTAGTTAAAAATTTTAGGGATAATTACAGCAACGGTACCAAACATTTCATTAAGTAGCAAATTTTACCCAAATATTTTATTTGTGTCACCCATGGTACCAAACATTTCAAAATGTCACAGCTGAAATCTAAATAGATGGTTTCTGTCAGTTTGATCATTAGTTGACCAAATAATTGATGTGTCCAAATTGATAATTTATGTTAGTTTGACCGTTAATTGACCAGATAATTGACATTGACAATAATTTTGACTAATATTTAAATGTTAAAAAGAGAATTTTACAATTTTTTATAATAAAATAACTAAAATAAAATAATTAAAATTAAAAACATATTTCTACCATCTTCTTCTCCATCCACTCCGACCCCCACCCTCACACCAACCTCAAAACCATCACCACCACTATCAATAAACTCGCGTGCAGCCCCGACAGAGTTGGAGGATGACATAACATGTTCTTCTCCCGAGTCTGAAGGAGACACCGCCAACTATTGAGTATCTGGTATCGAAGGTGTGCCGCCGCCGTAACCACAGTTAACGGTGTTGCCTTCACGGCAGGAGACGCCGTTGCTATTTTCCCATGCTATATGTCGCATAATAGCTTTTTCTCACCTTCCCAGAAGTAATCGTTCAAAAATTCCCACCGATCAGGCACAACCATTCTAAATCCCTACAGCTTGAAATGCAGCACCACAATCAATAAAAAAAAAATCATTTCCATAAGAATTAATTATAATTGAACAAAATTTTGGCGATTAAACGGTGTAGGTAACGCCCTTGCCAAGTCGTCGATGGTTGATTCCCCTCCTCCGTTTCGATCCCCTGGTGGTGGAGCCATAGCTGGACCTTACATCTCCCTAAAACTTTTGTGGCGGATCTAATTGTGAGAGAGAGAGAAGGCCGGGAGGGGGGGAGGGAGGGGAGGGAGGAGAAATAGGCTTAGATTTGTTGTAATTCTAAAAGGTTCTAACAGAGAGAGTGTAAAAAAGTGAAAACTTTGAGGAGAAGAAAAATTTGTTGGGTGATGGGAATGAAGGTGGCGATCGAGGAGATGGCAGTGGTGTCGGCGTTGGGTGGGTACGGTTGAGCCATTAGATAGTGGTGGTGATGGTTTTGGGGTAGGTATGCTGGGGTGGATGGATGGAGAAAAAGAAGAATGTAGAAATGAGTTTTTAATTTTAATTATTTGATTTTGGTTATTTTATTATGTAAAGTTACCATTTTAACATTTTAAAATTAATCAAAATTATTGTCAAAATCAATTATTTGGTCAACAACAATCAAACTAACGAAAATCGTCCATTTGGACTTCAACTGCACATTTTGGAAGGTTTGGTACTGTGAGTGCCACAGATGAAAAGTTTAGACAAAATCTGCTACTTAATGAAAGGTTTGATACCGCTGCTGTAATTATCCAAAAAATTTATTCTCTAAATTTATAGACACTCTTTAAATTGTAGAATTTGCTTTTTAAAAATAGAGATGCTTTAAGAGACTCTTCAAATTTTCTTTTTGAAATAGAGAGAAGTTTAACTCTCGAAATTTAGAGAGCCAAATACTCTCTATAATTAAATGCATTCAATTTTTTTCAATTTTCTATGAAGGTAAATAATGTAATAATTTGGAGGAAGCTATTGAAGATAGGCAAAGTAAAAAGTTTTTTTTAGGAGTAGTAAAATTAAGTGTTAAAGATAAAGAGATTGTTGGAGATTATCTCTAAATTTATAAATACTTTCTAAATTGCTAAATACATTCTTTAAAAGTAAAGATTCTCTTGGAAATGATGTAATAAGAGAAGATGTGGAACATATACCAAATTAGTATTCTCTTTCTGGTTTATTCTTTGGAGTATAGGTGTGGTACGAACTTAAAACCTATACTAATCGACACAAGCACATCTTAGGGTTCGAGTTAAAAGTGAATCTTAGATCTCGATAACATGTTGGAAGAGTTAAGTAGTTATTTAGAATCTGAAGTGCTTGATCCCTCTCCCATCATACCATTGGAGAAAGAGGAACTCCATTGAAATGGCTCAAGAGACAAATAGAGCATTCAAGTCTTCAAGATTAAAAAGGGTAAATTAATTTCGAAGGTGTTAATGCAATTTGAGATCATTAAAAAAAAAAAAAAAAATTATGCAAGATTGAGTGCTAATACACACATTTTATGATGTACCGTCTACCAAGTGTAACACAAAAGGCAAAAGAGTAGAAATCTTAGATCAAAAAAAGTTTGAACATTACCATCCCACCTTTTTAGAAGACTGAGACTTCTCTGCCTTGACCCATTCATACTTTGTAGGGATGAAAAGGTTCGATTTTGAAGAAAACTGAATCGAATTGAGAACCAACCATTGGATATTTTATAAATGAACCATTGATTCTATCATTGACCATGAAATTGAATAAAATTGAACAGAATTGTTCCATAACAAATATTTCTAAATTACTGATGAAAACTTTTATCTGGCATAGCGTGGTCTGCGATCTAAGATGCTAATTTATATTAAGCTTATGTTTGGTCCCTTTTAAAAAAAAAAACTTATTTTTTTAAAAAATTTATTTTTAACCACGCATTCTTCTATAAAATAATTTTACACGTAAATTCAAAACTTTTTATTTTATTTTTTAATCATATATTCTCCAACAAAACACTATTCTAAAATATATTTTAGCTCAAAAATGGTGCTCAAACAAGGGCTAAATCTTTTTCTATTACTTGTTTGTATATTAGTATTTTGATGATGATGGTTGCAGTGGTGGTGAGGACACTATGTGGAAGTGATTGTATTTGGGAGGGGATATTTGGTCGTGGTTGGGGGTGGATTAGCATGGGTGGGGTGGGGGTTTGAACTGTGTGATGGTGAGCTTAGTTAAGGAAGATAATTTTTTTCTAATTTTTTTTACGTATTAATATGTATTTAATTATTTAAAGTGAAAGTGTATTTATACCTTCAAAAAATTATATGACTTCATTTGTAATTTTTTTTTATTTAACTGCTTTCTTCTATTTTTGTTTATTTAAAGGCAATCTTTCATTTAATGATCAAAATGAAGAGAGAGAGAGAGAGAGAGAGAGAGAGAGAGAGAGTTTTGTTATATAATTGAAAGGATGATGATATATTAACCTAAAAAAAAAAAAAAAAAGATTTGAGGACAAATTTCGCAAAAGACGGAAACAATAAATGCAAATTGTCGTATTATTACTGAATTGTGAAAGATGAATTATGCTCTTTGTATAATCTATTTTAAAAATTATTAAAAAGTATTTTTTAAATCAACCGTCTGAATTTTGATAATATCAAAATTATCGATTATTAATAAAAATTGTACAAATAGCTTAATAGGTGAAAGAGAGATGTAATGGAATTACAAAAGGACTGGTCAAAGTTGGCAGTGAAAGATGAGTGGGTGGCCATTTGTGTGTTATTATTGGTGTCAGTGTATATGAAGACTGTGCGGCTCTAAAAGCCTGCCTGGGCTTTTATTTTCTCATCACAGGCAGGACTCGAGACTGACGAGTTATTAGTTAGTGGCTAAAATTTACATTTTTTTTTTCCTGACAAAAGGATGTAAATAGTGGGTATTTTCAGCTTTTTCCTTTTTATCCCATTTGCTCTGCGATCGCAGGGATCCGGCTTTTCTTCTTGTGCATTATGGTCCCTGTTTACTGTCGTTTGCTTGGCTCACATCTTTTTGTAATTTTCAATTCAAGTCCTTGATCTTCCAGTTCATGTCCGATTGATCCTCAATCTCTGAATTAAGCACTGTATCCAACATTTTAGCTCAGTTTTCGTTCCTTTTCTTCGTAATCACATTTCAATAGGGGGAGAACATGATTCAATTTGAGCGGTTTGTGGCAAAATTTCAAACCATATCACTTAAAGTGATTTGGATTTTTTTTTTTAAACCAAATTAAACCACTTCAAATTCTAAACCAAACCAATTCAAACAACTTTTTTCAGTTTGGTTCGATTTAACAGAAAAAAAAACATATATCGAATAAGTTAAATCATAAATATTATTTTAAAATTTCACGTTAAAACATAAATAGTATCATTAAAATATTGCAAACAAAGTTCTATAGTTCCAATCATTATAATGCAACAATATGACATAAATATTTAACCTCTTATTCGATACTAAATGACGCAATATCTGTAATTGTAATACATAATTCATTCTCTCAAAAAAAAAAAAAAGAATATACCATATGAATTCATTTATTATAATGAGATAATATAAAACAATTAATAAAAGAAAATGAATAGAAAGATCAAACACAATAATACTTTCTATAGCTTTTTGTGAATCATTTATTGCTTCTACCTTATTCAAATATTGATGAATCACTATATATTCTTGTTACTATGCAACCAAGTTTTAGGACAAATATTCGCCTTAATCATATTTGCACTCAACAAACTTTTAAATCGGTTAAGAATATGAACATTAGTAGGGCATGCAAACATATACATAATTATAAATATTTGAATAGCTAACACATTGATTATGATGAGATAATATAAAACAATTAATAAAAGAAGATGAATAGAAAGATCAAACACGATAATACTCTCTATAACTTTTTGTGAATCATTCATTGCTTCTACCTTATCCAAATATTGATGAATCACTATATATTCATGTTACTATGCAACCAATTTTTAGGACAAATATTTGCCTTAACCATATTTGTACTCAACGAGCTTTTAAATCAGTTAAGAATATGAACATTATTGACATATGGTTGATTATAACTTTAATGTTTTGATTATAACAAACACGCTATTTTATTTACTAACATTTGAGTTAGAGTGATTAAACTTTCAAAGCTATCAAGATTATAAATCGGACTCAAAATGAAGAACGAAATGAATGTTAAGCATTCAAGTCAAATCATTCGAGATGATAGTGATTTGCATGCGACGATCGAATTGAAAGTTAAAGACTCGCAAAAGACATAAATCAAGATACAAGTATAAAGAATGACAAGTCAAGACGATTAGACATTATATATTTATATGGAAATGTATTAACTCATTGATTTTTAGTAAATGCATAAAACTCAAATTATTTTCATAATCCATCACTTGCATAAAATATTTTTCATTCATAATATGAAATAGATTTTGAAAA
>CAIGRB010008158.1:1895-52253 GCA_903798255.1 Fraxinus quadrangulata | reverse complement strand
TCTCAAAAAAAAAAAAAAGAATATACCATATGAATTCATTTATTATAATGAGATAATATAAAACAATTAATAAAAGAAAATGAATAGAAAGATCAAACACAATAATACTTTCTATAGCTTTTTGTGAATCATTTATTGCTTCTACCTTATTCAAATATTGATGAATCACTATATATTCTTGTTACTATGCAACCAAGTTTTAGGACAAATATTCGCCTTAATCATATTTGCACTCAACAAACTTTTAAATCGGTTAAGAATATGAACATTAGTAGGGCATGCAAACATATACATAATTATAAATATTTGAATAGCTAACACATTGATTATGATGAGATAATATAAAACAATTAATAAAAGAAGATGAATAGAAAGATCAAACACGATAATACTCTCTATAACTTTTTGTGAATCATTCATTGCTTCTACCTTATCCAAATATTGATGAATCACTATATATTCATGTTACTATGCAACCAATTTTTAGGACAAATATTTGCCTTAACCATATTTGTACTCAACGAGCTTTTAAATCAGTTAAGAATATGAACATTATTGACATATGGTTGATTATAACTTTAATGTTTTGATTATAACAAACAAGCCAATATTATTTCTAACAATTGATTTTGAATGAAGATAGTTCAACGTTGAAATCAATCAAGCATTGGCAAAATCAAGATTATAAATCGGACTTGAAATGAAAAACAAAGTGAAAGTTAAGAATTCAAGTCAAATCATTTGAAATGATAGCGGTTTGCATGCGACGATCGAATTGGAACTTAAAGATTCGCAAAAGACGTAAATCAATATACAAGTTAAAAGAACAACAAAATCAAGACGATTAGACATTGTACAATCATATGTAAAGGTAAAATATTTTTATACTTGACAATGATACTTTGCAAGTTCAAGTAATGATTTTCTCGTGCACGACAAAATTTACGTTATGAAAATATTTGCACAAAATTATTTTTCAAAGGGAAGTTTTTCAACCTATTTTTTGAAAACTATCAAATCTTACTTACTTTAAAAATCGAGTAAAAATATCATATAAAATAATTATTGATCGCAAACAAAACAACTCAAGCCGTCTCTGGTCATCCGGACGTCCGGATGGCGAATCGAACGACCATTCGCCACAATGGTCGATTTTTTGACCATTCTGATAGAGTTCTTAAACGGCTAGTTTGGGTCATCCGGTTCTGAACTGGACCTCCAGATGGTTGTCCGCTTGGATAGAAAGTTTGACGTTGCTCAACTGTTTTGTTCCTATAAATATCAACTCTTTTTGCATTCAATTTGGACAACTTTGGAGAGAAAATTAAGAGAGTAAATTATTGAAAATCTTTGAGCTTACTTAAACTTATATTCTATCTCATTTAAAAAAATTTTCTTGATTGATCCAAACTAGTTTTATCTATTTCATCAAGAATTCTATTTTGCAAATAAACTTCTCAATCTCATCTATTTTCAAATTCTTGATAGAAGGTTTTTTTACCAACACTTACATTAAAGTGTAAATCTATCTTCATACTAAACTTATTTTATTTGTTAAGAGAGATCATTGGTTGCAAACTTTGATACAACAATACAAACAATTTCATTATCTATCATTTATCAAAATTTACAATATCAATACTTGAGCTTTATCATTTGCTATCTATTGAAATGTTTGCCTCTTCTCTTCTTGTTCTCAACTTTGAATATATCATTCATTAAGAAGAGAAGATTTCAATTGTAAAATTCATTTGAATTGTGAGTCATATTGAAATCCCTTAAAGATCAACATTGTATAGGAATTGATGCGCCTTGTTGTAAGTCACCGTGTGGGTCATATTGAGGTCCCATAAAGTTCAATAATGTGAGTCGTGTTGAGGTTCCGGAAAGCTCAACATTGTAAAGGATCAATACTCCTTATTCTAAGTTACCATTATAGTAAAATTGGTCTTGTTTGTGATGGAGAGCTCGGTAACGGGGATGTAGAACACTTTGTGTATCGAACCCCATTAAATCGTCTGTTATCTTTACATTATTGCACTTTACTTTAAATTGCTATTTATATTGTGTAATATCCATACTTGAATTAAGTTATCGAACTTGCATAGTTAATTCTAATATTATACTTGTACCTATTATTTAAATTAATCTATATATTCTTTACTTGTTTGAATTTAGATTAATTTTTCGAAAAAGTTTCATAAGCCAATTCACCCTCCCCCCTGGTTAGTTATTCTTGGGCTAACAATTGGTATCAGAGTAAGGTGCTCAATTTTAAAAATTTCACAATCTTGAGTAATGGCTAACCATATTTTTCAAAATCTTGAGGGGTATTCTACAAACCGTCATCCTTTATTTGATGGTACTCATTATAACTATTGGAAGACTAGGATGACAATATTCATTCAATCAATAGATTATAATATTTGGAAAGTTATTGAATTTGGTCCCTATATGCCTAAAAATGTTATTAAAGATGATGATAAACCGGATCAAATAATTTCTATACCAAGAGAGGAATATGACGAAGATGATAAAAGAAAATTGTCTTTAAATGCTAGAGCCAAAAAATCTACTTTATTGTGCTTTAGATATAAATGAATTTAATCGTATTAGTACATGTGATTTCGCTTATGATATTTGACATGCTTTAGAAATTACTCATATTGGAACTAATAAACTAAAAGAAAGTAAGATAAATCTCTTAGTTAAAAATTTTGAAAATTTCTTCATGAAAAAGAATGAACTTATTGTTGACATGATTACTTGCTTCACTGATATTATTGATAGCTTCAAAGGTTTTGATCGTAAATTTACTAATGATGAACTTGTGTGAGTAAAATGCTTAAACCACTCTCGGAAGAATGGAGCCCATTGAGAATGTTGATAGAAAATACCAAAGATGTCAACACATATCCATTGGAAGAGTTCTATGGAACATTGATGACATATAAGATAAATCGCACCGAGATAAAGGAGAAAATGTTGAAAAACAAAGAAGAGGAAAGACGTCAAATTGCTTTAAAATTCGTAGTTGATAAAGACACTTCAAACAATGATATGAATAATAAAGAATTTGATGATCTAGTTCTTCTTGTCAAGAAGTGGAAGGATTTTCGCAAAAATCATCAATTCCAAAAGAAAAAAGAAAATGGCGAAAAGAAGAATAAATTCATAAAAAAGAAAGCCCTTCAAGCTATTTGGGATGAAAGTGATGATGATGACCATGAAGAATGTGGAAGTCAAGAGGAAATTGCCAACATATGTTTCATGGCTATTGATGATGAGGTATATTCAAATGAAAATTCTTTATATAATGAATTATTTAGTTCTTATGATGAATTGCTAGAAGATTTTGAAAAACTTGCATTGAGTCACTCTATTCTCAAAAAGAAAAACTCTTTATTGAAAGATGAATTAAAGAAGATTTTAGAAAAATAAAAAGAAAATGTTGATTGCGATTTATTATTTAAGGAAAACACTTCTTTAAAAGAAAAGGTTGAAAATTTGACGAAAGTCATTTATAAATTCACCAAAGGCAAGAACAATTTTGACCTAATGCTTGGAAATCAAAAATATGTTTTTGACAATTGAGGAATTGGATACAAACTATTTTTGAAACAAAAGTCTCTTAAAAATTTATTTGTTAAATCTTCTAACACAACATGTAATTTTTGCAATAAAAATGGACATGTATCTTTTAATTGTTCAATCAAAAAAAGGTTTCACTTTGAGAGCAAATACAAGTGGATTCCAAAGTCCATAAACACTAACAATCAATGACCCAAAGTTGTATGGGTACCAAAAAATAAAAATTGAATTATTTTTGTAGGTACAGAAGAAAGTATAGAGCAAATGAATATTTGATGGTGGATGCTTAAGGTACATGGCCGAAAATCAAATTCTATTGTCAAGTTCCAAAATAAAGGATGTCGGTCATGATACGCCATTGAAATCATTGGAGATATTTGAAATTGATGATTTAAAGCAAATGAATATTTCGATGAGCACATCTTAACTGATGCCTCAGGAATCCCTAGACACAGGGGGTAGGAGTTCACTCAAATCCGCAGACATATTGAGAAATTTTGTCTAATGGCATTCGATCACAGAATCCATTGACAGCATCATAAATGGCTAAGGCAGCACTCAATATCCGAGAGAGGGTAGGCTTTTGGCGACCGTCTCTGACAAAGATTATCAAGGCATTTTCGTTGACGTCACTAAATATCGAGATGAACTCGACTAGGAACCAATCGTTCAGATCAAAACCGGACGATTCGGATTAGCCTCACTCTCCAAACCGGAAGTCCGGATGACTGAATAGGACGTCCGGATCAGCAAAACAGGGGATTTTTAAATCGCGATTCAGCCCTCTTTCCTCTTTCCTCTTCACTTTTCACCTTTTTCCGACGAGGACGTGGATTTCGAATCCGAGGTGCCGATCAACCCTTTTGCAAATCATTCATTGAAGAAAATGCATACCCCTGCCTTATGCAAGAATTTAATGATCAAATCAAATGGACAAAGATAATCAAGGTACTTCTATAAACATAACAAAATATCGAGGTATGATTAAATCTCTTCTTTAATCGCAAGTATACTCGATATTATGTTTGGTGTGTGATTATGTGCTATATTTCAACACAATACTCAAAAATCACACTTTAGTGCCATATAACGAATTTTAGATATCTTAATGGTATTACATCTATGGTATTTTAAAAGCACACAAAAGTGAGATATTGTATTAGAATTTGTGAATAAGTAAAATTAATTGACCAATAGTCTCACTAAACCTCTAACACTTGATAACTCTCTTATATTCAAAGAGGTTTAGGAATTATTGATGAATTTGAAGTAGGTGACTAAATTGAATTCATACTGAATGTTCTCATATGATTCTATGTGCATATTTGGTAGGAACTTCTATAAATTTTACCTAAATGATTATGCCTTTGTCATTTCATCACTCATGCTTTGATTATTATTTTACTATAAATGTGATGATTATCCTCTTATTTAAACTTATATATATTTAGCATCTCGTGCTTAATTGAGGGGGAATATATTAATGGTTGATTTAAAATTTTGATTCTTATACCATACTATTCATCTCATATGTGCTACATTTTTATGTTAAAAAGGAAAAATTGTATTTTTAAATACTATTCCTTTTTGCTTTTGTCAAAATGGGGAAATGGAGTGAGATAATTATTCATATTTTGATCTGAAAATATAATATGTTTAGAGTATATAAAAAAGGGGAAAAACATTAAATGCTTTGAATGTATAGCTATTGATTTGTAAAATATAGGGGGAATATGAATTATATGATAAATTTATAATGTATATTCCTTTATCAATATAATATCAATTGTTCAATCTTACCTCACATATCATCTTGTTTGTCATAATCAAAAAGAGGGAAATTGTTGACCTATGGTTGATTATAAACTTAATGTTTTGATTATAACAAATAAGCCAATATTATTTCTAACAATTGATTTTGAGTGATAATAGGTCAATGTTGAAATCAATCAAGCATTGGCAGAATCAAGATTATAAATCAGACTAGAAATGAAGAACAAAGTGAAAGTTAAGAATTCAAGTCAAATCATTCGAGACGATGGCGATTTGCATGCGACGATCGAATTAGAACTTAAAGATTTGCAAAAGACGCAAATCAATATATAAGTTAAAAGAACGACAAAGTCAAGACGATTAGATATTGTACAATCATATGTAAAGGTAAAACATTTTAATACTTGGCAATGATACTTTGCAAGTTCAAGTAATGATTTTCTCGTGTACGACAAAATTTACGTTATGAAAATGTTTGCACAAAATTATTTTTCAAATGGAAGTTTTTCAACCTATTTTTTGAAAACTATTAAATGTTACTTACTTTGAAAAATCGAGTAAAAATATCATATAAAATAATTATTGATTGCTAACAAAACAACCCAAGCTGTCTCTGGTCATCCGGACGTCCGGATGGCAAACAAGACGTCCGGTTCGCCACAACGGTCGATTTTTTAACCGTTCTGACAGAGTTCTTTAATGGCTAGTTTGGGTCATCCGGTTCTGAACCGGACGTTCGTTGGTCGTCCGGTTAGACGAAAGTTTGACGTTTCTCAACTGTTTTGTTCTTACAAATATCAACTCTTTTTACATTCAATTGGACAACTTTGGAGATAAAATTAAGAGAGCAAATTATTGAAAATCTTTGAGCTTACTTGAATTTATATTCTATCTCATTTACAAAGAATTTCTTGATTGATCCAAACTAATTTTATCTATTTCATCAAGAATTCTATTTTGCAAATAAATTTCTCAATCTCATCTATTTTCAAATTCTTGATAGAATTTTTCTTTGCCAACACTTATATTAAAGTGTAAATATCTCTTCATACTAAACTTGTTTTATTTGTTAAGAGAGATCATTTGTTGAAAAATTTGATACAACAATATAAACAATTTCATCATTTATCATTTATCAAAGTTTACAATATCAACACTTGAATTTTATCATTTGCTATCTATTGAAGTGTTTGACTCTTCTCTTCTTGTTCTCAACTTTGAATATATCATTCATTAAGAAGAGAAGATTTCAATTGTAAAATTCATTTGAATTGTGGGTCGTATTGAAATCCCTTAAAGATCAACATTGTATAGGGATTGATGCGCCTTGTTGTAAGTCACCGTGCGGATTGTATTGAGGTCCGATAAAGCTCAATAGTGTGGGTCGTGTTGAGGTCCCGGAAAGCTCGATATTATAAAGGATCGGTACTCCTTGTTGTAAGTTACCATTATAGTAAAATTGGTCTTGTTTGTGACGGAGAGCTTGGTAACGGGGACGTAGAATACTTTGTATATCGAATCCCATTAAATCGGTTTGTTATCTTTACATTATTGCATTTTACTTTAAATTACCATTTCTATTGTGTAATATTCATACTTTAATTAAGTTATCGAACTTGCATAGTTAATTATAATATTATATTTGTACTTATTATTTGAATTAATCTATATATTCTTTACTTGCTTGAATTTAGATTAATTTTTCAAAAAAGTTTCATAAACCAATTCACCCCTTCTTGGTTAGTTATTCTTGGGCTAACAAACTTTAGTAGGGAATGCAAACTCATAAATAATTGTAAATATTTGAATAACTAACAAATCTTTAGCAATTTGAGGACAATTTTATATTTATTTTTATTCAATTTTCATTAAAGTAATACAATGAAAGACTCATTGCTCAAATATTCAAAACGACAATTTATGTAATTAATTGAGTTAAAATGTAAATAATTAATTAAGTGACCTGACCAAGAAATTGAGATGAAAATAAACAAAAATTGATGTCCGCTAAAAATTTAAGGGAACCCAGCATAAATTAGAACAAAACAATACAACTTTCAATAATTTTGGATTAACTTACTAGGAAATTTAGTTGAAATTCAAGAAAATTAATAATATAAAGAGAAGAAATATATAAGTTTGAATTAAAATCTAAATTTATTTATCTACTTAATTGTGCTGGACAATCGATGAATATAGTTCAGCAGCAGTAGTTTAACACTTCATTTAATTTGAGGATTTTGCATTCACGATTGTGATGACTGATGGGGTATTTGTGTATGATTTAATTAATGATTTGTAATGAATAATTGTTTATTTAGGTATTGAGTTTAATTGAATTGTGTCCAATATCAATGTATTTTTTAATTGGGACGTATTTAATTTTAATGGGGTTGGATAAATTATTTTTAAATTCTTCTGTAAATGATTTGATGGTTTTGAAACGGTTTGCAAATATTGAAATTTAAACAGAACTCATTCAAAGTGATTTTGTTTGGTTCAAAATCAAAATATTGACGGATCCATATCAAACAAAACCAACGATTTAAAAAAATAGTTTTGATTTGATCTGACGATTTTGTCGTTCAGCTCTACCTTCCAACATCAAGTTTCACTTGAATATTAAATTTCATGAAATAAAATGTCATGACACAATTTCGCAAAAATTCAAATCAATCGAGTTTTCTAGTTTTCTGTTTTGAAAAACTATTTTTCAGAATGACAAACTAAACGTACTTTTAGAAACCTTAAAATAGATCATCAAAATAAACTGGAGATGAACTCAAAATTGAAAATAGAAAACTAGAACAAAACCAAAGAGACCTTTACTTCTAAAATAATGGGAGGAAAGATTACATATTTTAGGTAGTTAAGAGATACAATTTCAAAATTAAGAAAGTTCTTTTAAAGTTTCAAAAATTAGGTCATAATTAAAATATATTAACTAAATAGATAATTGAAAGTACTTTATTAATTAAATATATTAATATCACAATATTATACAATTTATTGTTATAGTTACGTAATAGTTACAACCATAGAACGTTATAGATATATATCACAAATTTTATAGGTCATAATTTATTTATCTGTCACAAATTATCAAATTAATAGGTAACATATTATTTCTCAATCATAAACGATGAATTTTATATGTCACAACTTATTTCATGATTACATATTATTAAATTAATAGTTCATGTTTTATTTCTCGTTCACAAATCACAAATTTTACAAGCCAGAACTTATTTCATATTTACAAATTATCAAGTTAATTCGTCACAAGTTTTTATTTATTTTTTATTTTTTTGGCTATTGCTATTGGTGCCTATGCGTTGTGGAGAATAAATTGCTGTAATTAGTGATTAATTATTAATAATATATTTATTTAATAAATGTTAATAACTAACTATAACCTAAATTATGAAAGATGAAACTAAAATTTGATTTATGAAATACAAACTTTAAAAACAGCCCTAGTAATTTCCCCATAATTAATGGGATTTTTGAGGAAAAAAGGAAATATTAGATTGGTGGGAGTTTGGGGAAGTAGGGAGAGCATGAAACCCAATTAAAACTGACCCAGCTAATTGGGCCTGGTCTTTTAAGCCTAAGTTAGCTCCAATTTCCGGGCCCCCAAATGAAGTGCAAAGTATATCAACTTAGGCCCAATCTCAAAGTCTTAAAAGCCGGGGCAAGAAAACTTCGCAGGAATTTTCCTTTCCTTTTAACGCGTACGAAATTTATAGCTGAAATAAAACTCTTCCCCTCGTAATTCTCTTGTAGTATACCATACAAAACAATCTTTCTGTTGATTTGTGTTTGAATTTTATTGAATTGAGAACCCATGGCCTCTAGCGGAAACAAGAACATCAACTCCAAGCTGGTTCGTACTTTCTTGGATCTGTTTTTTTTCTTTATCTTCGCTTCCTATATAATCATTTGCGTTTCTTTTACGTGGTTGTTAATCTGGTTCTGCTTTAATTTCTCTCTGTTGATGTGTTATTATTCTTCAAAATTATGATATTTTTTAACCTCAATTTTGCTTCTCTATTTTTAGGTATTTTGTGGTAAATTTTGCATTCGTTGTTCGTATTTAACTCTTAATAATCCTTAGTTTTGCAAATTCCTGGCGATTCATGTCAATTTCGCTGTGTTTATGGGCAGCTGTTCGCGTTTGTTGAATTATTTCTATTTTATGTCTAATTTTGTGTGATCGCATTTGGGTTAATAGTTCTGTTGATAGTAAGCTTGAGAGAATGATAGGGTAGGGGCTTATACGGGAGAAGGAGAGTGAAAAAGATCATTAAATTGCGGATTCAATCAAAGTACTAAAACACAACTAATGACCATTAAATATTTCTCTTAAACTATCTAGGTTTGTTTTACGCTAGCGAGAGACAATGTGGTAGTGTTTGGCACACTGATTTTGAGCATATAAAGAATTTAGTTGGATATTGGTACATAAATGCTATTATGGTGGATTAAATTGAATATTATTAATACTTTTATTTTTCGTTCATAAGAAAGTCAATTATTATATCTTTTCTAATCTGTCCTAAACCCACCTTCAACCTGTGCATTTTATGACACGGTTGATAGGGAAAATGACTTAATTTTGAATTCAAAATTAAAGAATACCATCCATCCTAATCTACCATAATACAATGTACTTAATACTGTATATTATAATTTTGTACTAAATTCCTTATATGGCCTAATCTAGTACACCAAGCGTAGCCTAAATGTACTAAAAGAATTACCCCTCTTTTCCAGTTGAAATGATGTGGTCTGAATTTTGCAGTCAAATGTACAGTTTCAGATGTGTTGTATCTTATTAATCTGAGAATGAAGTTTTATGCAACAAAAAAATACATTGGTGAGAAAGTATCCATTTCATGGTGAAAATGAGACCAAGTTAGTCATTTGAGGAGGAAAGTGAGTATTTGTTTTATAATACCTGTCTTGGCGATGAAGTAGTTCATGTGTGTGCATCATAAAATTATCATGAATGGTTTACTCTTGTTTGCTGATTCAATTGTTTTTGTGAGGGCAAAAGAAAATTGAGTCTTAAAATTATTATGTTCATAGATTAGGTTATACACTACTCTCTCTTTGAGAAACCAATGAAAAATTTCCTAGTGATTAATTGGATTCTATGGCCTTTTGGTAAGTCAATGACGATTTATTTGAATATCGACCTGTTTTTCATACTGTAACAGTTGGCATTACCGTTTCTTTCAGAGGTTTGAGTAACAAGATTTACCTTTATTGCTCATCTCTTGTTTCTTGCCTTCACTTTTCGTGTTGCTAACTTGTGTGAAATTTATTTTTACCTAAGGTGCTTCTCGGAGATTCTGGAGCTGGAAAATCCAGTCTAGTCCTGCGATTTGTTAAGGGACAATTTATTGAATTTCAGGTTGGTCCAAACCCTGTACTATCATACTTTTCATATGGGTAGTTGTCGACAAAACCACATTAAACTTTTTCTTCTGGTCCCTGGCATGGTTTAAAAAGGCAGTCTTGAGGCGCGCTTCAACCTGAGGCATAGCACCTGTGCCTCAAGGTGCTATGTCAGGTGCTTTTTTTGTGAGGCAGACGCCTCAAATTATATGTCTCACGGAGGCGTGAGACGTTCACCTCGTGTTTTTTGTAATTTGAATGTTTTATTCCTTGTTTTGAGCGTGATGTGCATTTCAAAGATAAAGCCTAAAGGCTTTTAGTTGGGCCCATCCTCTCAAATAAAAAAAATGGCCATTTATTTTTCTAAACAATAAAAAATTCTAAACCCTTGCCCCCTAGCATACCCCATCCGTGGCTTCTTGAAGAAGGAAGAAGCTTCTTCTCCAAGTCCGGCAGCTTCTTGTATGTGATATTTTTTCCCTTTTTTATTTTTCTGCTTTTCATCTCTCTCTCTCTCTCTCTGAAATTTTACTTGCTCAAGAGTTGAGACAATTTAATATTTGCTACTTTATTAACTTATTTTGGTGTTGATTCTATGGTGAGTTCTTTACTATTGATTGTTTATGGTTTATTATATTTATATGTTTCTATTTATATTGTTTTATTTGACTAGATTTTTGGTTTGTTTTGAGGCTCATGCCTCAAAGCGATTCGAGGGTTACCCCTCGTCTCATGAAGAAAAAAGGCCTTAATACCTATTTCTGCCTTTTTAAACATTTATCCCTGGAGAGTAACTTTACTTTTATGTCTGATGTAGGAATCAACTATTGGTGCTGCATTTTTCTCACAAACAGTGGCTGTGAATGACACAACTGTAAAATTCGAAATATGGGACACAGCTGGTCAGGAGAGATATCACAGCTTGGCTCCAATGTACTATCGGGGAGCTGCTGCGGCCGTGATTGTCTATGATATAGCAAACCAAGTAAGTGCTCATCGCCCACTTTGTGACTTTGTCATCACTCATCGGGTCATATTGTTTTTCTTGGGATACTGTAGGTTAGGAGATATCATGGTATTTTATAGGATTAATAGCAGAAAATCCTAAAAAATGTTTACGTGTGCAATATACCCCATATATATTGGAAGTCGCAGAACCCCCGGCTTGAAACCTTTTGTGCGACGAACCTTGCCGTCAAAATTCATCAAATTTTCCGTTAAAAACAGTAAAAAATATCAAAATTAAAAAGGAATAATTGTAATTTCAGTATCCAAACTTTTTATGTTTTTACAGATTAAACCTCTGTTTGAGCCATATTAAAATTTTATTTTCATTCTTCTACTCATTTTCAACCATACATTTTTCAATAAAATAATATTTTCTATCACATCGATAACTTTTCTTTCATTTTCAACCATACATTCTCCATCAATTTACTATTTCAAAATACATTCTTCCAAAATAATGTGGTTCAAACACAACCTAAATCCAAATGTTTTATATGTACCACCTACAATCCCGAATATTTAAAACTTCATTTTTCACCCCCACTTAATCTTCTTCCCCAAAAATAATTAAAAAAAAGGTTCTCTCCTTCAAAAAAGGGTTCTCTCATTCAAAATGGTTAACTTAATATTTTTTCCATAACGGGCGAAACACAGTTGCAAGAACACCTTTGAATCTGTATGAACTCCTAACAAATCGCTGGCTGATTTCGAATTTAACCAAGATGGAGAGGCCAAGTTCGAACCAAGAACATGAACTAATGAAAAAACTGTTAGTTGAATTTGATTTCACCAAGGGGATGAAGATTAAAACCGAATCAAATAACAAGAATCTTCAATAGTAACACACATTGTGCTGGCCGGACAGAAAGCTGCCAAGAACCTTCAAATCTTCAAACTGGCCGAATGTAAAGACTGCAAATCTCCAAAGAAAACCTCAATAATTCTGGATGAATTTTGTATGAAGGAGTTTTCAAGAAACTTCAAATCCTCAAAGATTAAACACTTCAACAGGATGTAACTTTGAATAAGATTGTTCCCCACATGAATGGCAACCGCAGAGCATCTAGTGGATCTGATATTTCCATGTCGAGTTCTGAGAGCAGCTTGGGACTCGGACACCTTGGGAACCCCTGATGAAGAACTTCCATCACGAACCTAGTGGATACCCATCGTCTCCGAGTCGTTACTCGGGGCCTCGGCAGCCAAAACCCGATGCACCGAAAGCAATGTATAATGAGCATCAAACGACACAATGGGAGTGTCTCAGGAGTTCTGCCTTTTGAACCAAGTACTGATGGTACTTCAAGCACTTGGTTTCTCTTGAGAACACTCCCAAGAGGCTTCAGATATTGTGATTGAGAAACTCAAATCTGAGCTTTTTGCTTTGAAGGAGAGAAACTTTTTTTATTTTTCTGTTTTTTTATTTTTGGGAAAGAAGATGAAGTGAGTTGAGGTTGAGGTGGGGTGGGGTGTAAAATAAAGTTTTAAAGATTTAGGATTATAGGTGGCACATACAAAAAAATTGGATTTAATTTGTAAAAAATAAAAAAATTTGGGTACTGAAATTGCAATTATTCCTTTTTAATTTTAGCATTTTTATTGTTTTTAACGGAAAATTTGACGGATCTTAACGGTAGGAGGTTTTTCGCACAAAAGGTTTCAAACATGGGGTTTTCTACGATTTTCAATAAGTAATGGGGTATATCGCACATGGAAACGTTATTACGGGGGTTTCTGCTATTAATCCCGTTTTATAATATAGACGGAGTTGTAAGTGGTAACAATTTCTTTTCTTTCTAGGAATCCTTTGAGCGGGCAAAAAATTGGGTTCGGGAGCTTCAAGCGCAAGGTAAATTACCTATCCTTTGATTGGGAAAATATGGCTTCAATTGCCTTTACTTTTCTTTTCTCTTTGAGTTTTTTTGGGATTGGGCAGGGGTGCTATATTTTGATGTTTCTGAATTGTCTCTCTTTTGTTATTCACAACATAGCTAAAGTTAATTAGTTTTAAAGGATTTGGCATATTTTGTTATCTTTCTTTAGCTGTTAATGCCAATAACTTCTGCCCTCTATGCTAATTTATTACTAATGGAATTAGAACAAAAAATTAAAATACATGTCGGTCTGTGTCAAACATGCACTTAGATAGACATTTATTTATTTATTTTTATTGCAAACATTTTCTGCCTGTTTTGAAGTTTTATTATTCACTTTATTCTTCCCGTGGCATTAGGAAACTCAAACACGGTTATGGCACTTGCTGGGAACAAGGCTGATTTAACAGATGCGAGAAAGGTGCCAGCAGAGGCAAGTCTCTCTCTCTCTCTCTCTCTCTCTCTGTCTCATTTCAGTTTTCCCTCTAATGAAAATGTAATTAAATTTAGCCCCTGTTTGTCATCCATCTTTTGTGAACTCTTTTTTTCTCGAACTCATTTTTAACTGCAAATTCACACAATAAAATATTTTGCATGTAAATTCAAAAATTTTTCCTAATTTTTAACCACATATTCTCCTAAAAAATAAATATTTCAAAACTCATTTTCTCCAAAAAAACTCTTTAATGGCTACCAAACAGAGGCTATACTGAATACTATAGTCAAACATAGAACATGCATTTGAAATTTATGCACCCCTGCTTACTTAGTCAGTTCGATATGTAAATACTAAATACTTAGAATTGTGTAGTTATGAAATCGTGTAACAGGAATACATACTAGTTATGATGGTCTGGTAAAACTAATGTAGGGGCTAGTGATTAGAGAAAGAGTAAACCTTGTTTGGTTCCCATTATTTTGAAAATACATTTTTCTCTCTTATTTTCAACTACGCATTATTCAATAAAATAATATTGCGTGCAAAATCAAGTCTTTTCCTTATTTTTTAACTACACATTCTCCTTCAAAATACTATTCCAAAACGTGTTTTTGGCAAAAAAATAAAAATGGAGCTCAAACAGGCTCCTTGATTTAGAAGTACCCTAGCCTGAGCTTTCCTTGGAAATGTGTGCTTATGGAAGTCACGGATATGCAAAAAAAAAAAAAAAGAAAAAAAAAAAAGTTACTGATAGGCACCCTGATACACTTCACATTCGTGAGGCGGAATAAGCAAGACAGCCATTCTCACATATAGCAGAATGAACATGCAGTAGATAAATTTTACAGCATTTCATTAGTTTTTTAAGGGGGTAAATTGGAGAATTTTACAGAATAAGGCTGGCGCCAATATATATATATGGCGATATGATTCTATTTTGGGGATTCATTCAGAATTGGAGAGTTGTGAGTGAGAGTGTCAAGGCTCTTCAATGCTTGGCAAATTATTTTATTTTATTTTATTTTATTTCATCTGCAGTTTGCAGTGATTTGCTTAATTGAAGGTTGCTTTTTAAGATAAAAAAAAAGGAAACATAAATACTGTCTGTAATTCATTCCTTTCTGTACATTCGGTACAGATATAAATACAAATCCAATTTTCAGTTTTGTAATACATTCTGCTTTCATTCTATAATTTAATACATAAATACACAAACGGCTAAAAACTATGCTAGCTTCATTTTCAATTGAATCACAGCTAGTCCATTGCATCTGGTTCCTGTAACAACAACAGAAATTACAAAGCCCTATCAGTTTCTTGGCTAGCATGAGTGTCTTTTGTCCATGCCAAAAATCCAACTGATAAAAATTCTCAGAGCTTTTGAAAAATATTTATCGTCGTTCTCTTTTTCTTTATTCACACCAGTTCATTCTGTACTGGGATTCGTACTATAAAGTTACTGTCGAATGAAATTTAACAATACTAACATAGATCATGATTCGTGAACAAGTACATTGTTGCAGATCATGAACGAATTGTGTGCTAAACTTAGTTTAAATATTTTTGCTCTCTTGCATGCCAATTTTTTTTTCTCAGCTGTATGGATGCTATTTTTTTGCAGGAAGCACAGACCTATGCACAGGAGAATGGGCTTTTCTTTATGGAAACCTCTGCAAAAACTGCAACAAATGTCAACGAACTATTTTATGAAATAGGTAAGAGTGTTTGCTTGAAAAGTATTATAGAATATGCAGGGATGTATTTTTAGCTTCAATAGGTCCTTTAGAACTCGTAGAGAAATATTGATCTTCACTTCTTGTTTGCGTTTCTTTGAGGAATAAACTGCGAACAAGATTCATCTCTAATTTAGAGATCATATAGAATTAATCCAGATAGAGATGTTATTGCTTGAGACCAATCCCAGTTTTCTGAAGTCATCTAAGCAGAAAGGAAAAATTTATGCCTTATTTGGCAAAGATTTTTTTATTCTCATTTTTCCCCAAAATCATTTTCAACCACACATTCTATGGGATCCATTAACTTTTTCCCTACTTTTTAACCCCATGTTCTCCAAAAGCATCATTTTTAACCTGGAAAAAATTCTTCCAAACACACTTATATGCCGTGGATAGCCTGAAAATTGTGCACAATCATGACTATTTTTTTTCCTTTTTCCTTCTTTCTAATATTATTGTGCATCAACAGCAAAGAGACTACCTCGTCTGCAGCCAGCACCAAACCCATCAGGCATGGTTCTTGTGGATAATCAGAGTCCAGCAGAGAGGGCAGCCAGTGCTTCTTGTTGCTCTTAAAGTTGATGTATAGTTGTCATTGCAGATGAATGTACCATATAAAATCATAACAAACTTTAGTGGCTACACTATGTGTACCATTTCATTAGAAATGTACAAAGAAATTCTCAAGTCGGTTTTCAAATTTTTATTTTGTATTTGGCTTCGGCATGTCGTGTGATATGAAAATGGTGCAGGAATCTGCTTTAATATGTTTTAGCACCGGATGTGAATTTCCGTTAATTAATAAAAAAACTTCGTCGTATACATGTAATATTCTTGAAGTTCAATGTGGCTTTGTACCTCAGCATTTTAGAATCTTGCACCCCTGTTCAAGTTCTTCGTTTGTTGGGATAAAATTGTCATGAACATACGAGTGAATACCAGTTCAATCTCAGTTAATCTTATTATTCACCGGATTCTGGGGTCAAGAAATCTTAATTATATTATTAAAAAGCATCTTATGTATGTTTAAATTAAAGATAATTAAAGATAGCATATCTGGTGGTGACTTAATGGCGTAACAGAACAAGTACATTGAAGTGTATATAATATGACTTTTAAACCTAAACATAAGTTGGTTATGTTACTGATTGAAATTTAAAAAAAAAAAAAAAAAAGTTAAGTACAGTAGACATCAACAAGTGCAGGTAGGCAATGACATCGTTTTGATTCTATAATGTCCAATACGATGTATGATACGTCCTATGTCAACATGTCCAGCTAACTTTTTTGTCCAAAAGAACAAAGAAAAGTAAGTGTAACAAGTACAAATCATGGGGTTTTATACAAATAATATATTTATTCTGTAAAGGAAAGTGGCCTTTAATAATTTTAGGATGTATTTGATTGTAAGCATGAAATTTGCATAGAAAAAAAATAAATTTTAAGTTTGCATGGAAATTATTAATTAAATGTATTTAATTTTCGACACAAAAAATATTATACTTGTCTATCTTCTATTAGTAATCATATGAGAGAGAGGAGAGTGAATTGCTTGAAAAATAAAATCTTATCCCTTTTTAAAGATTATGATTTCCTTGTTTTTGAGAAAAATATAATTACGTGACCAACTTTTGAAAAATACTTTTTATGGAAAAAATGTCAATCAATCACCCAAAATTAAAAACTTGGATGAAAAAAGTAACACTTTTCATGGAGAGTACGGACAATCAAACAGACTTAGTGGCATAATTATAATTCTTGTAGAAATAAGTAAATGCACCACGGGTTAATCAACTTTATTTTCATGTCAATAGTCACTCAAATCACATCACTCAATTTCGATTTGATTGCAAGTTTGATCACTCATCTTCAATTTGATTTCAATTTGGTGTAATCAGGTTACCCAAATTCGACTTGCTTGCAAATCTGATCATGTTGTCCACTACAGGGTTATCAAATGTCTTATTTGAGTTACTTATCTTCAATTTGGTTTAATCAGTCACCCAATCTTGAGTGCAGTTGCATTTGGATCACTCGTCTTCAATTTGATGCAATCGGATTACACAACTTTGATTTGCTTGTAAATGTGCCACTCAGCTTCAATTTGGTGCAATCAGGTCACCCAAATTAATTTTATTGCAAATATGATACTTCTATCCTCCAGTTTGATTAATGTAACTTGCTACTAAAAATTAATTGATGACTAATGTGTATGTTTATGTCACACAACAATACACATTTCCGAAAGAGTATGAACTAAAAATATATTTTTATAATTCATGTACCCATGAATTTTAATGTTCAGGTCAGACGACCATACATATTTACAAAAAACAATTTTATAAGACAAAGTATGAACTAAAAATACATTTTTATACGTCAAGTATCCATGAATTTTAATGTTCAGATCAACATATTACGTTAGTTAAATTGATGCCATTGGACAAATTGAAAACAAATGACCAGATTTTCAAGAAAATGAAAACAATTATTCCTCATATATAAAAATTATTTTCATAGGGGCTCACCAGACTATTCATATGAGTGGGCCCCACCATGTATTAAAAAAAATTATTCGCGGGGCCTACTCATGTGAGTATTCTATGGAAATTACTTCGTACATGAAGCATGATTGAAATGAAAATTGGGTGATATGGCTGAAGATGTGTGAGCTCAAAATTGAACTAACAATTGAGATGTGATCCTACTTTTGCTAATTTTGCGTCATCTCCACATCAGCATTAATAGTGATGTTAGGATCCTAATTTTTAATTCATCAACTCTTCTGGTGCTAGATTAATTATTAGATTAAATTAAACCTCAATCGGATGGAAGTTGAGTTTAATTAGAAGCATGGTACCCACTAATCTCTTAAGGCCTGTTTGGAATCAATTAAAAGTTAAAATTCCGTCAGCCTTTCATTATTTCATCGCATTTAAAATAACTAAACTTGATGCATGTGTTCATTTAAGGTTGGTACATAATGAATTTATAAAGGTTTGGACTACTCACACTAATAAGTTTATATTTTGAAACGAAAAAGTCAAATCTAAGGACAGAAACTGGAGATGATTTTTTTTTTTTAGGCATTGAACTGATACGTGGAAAAAGAAAATTTCAATAATTATTTTATTTATTTATCAATAAAAAATGCAATGGGTTTGAGGCAAGCCCATTTTCTTCGCCATTGGTCAAATCCCAATGTGCATCGGTTTGGCTCTCATTATTCCACGTTATAATGAGAGGAAAATGTGTGTCTAAAAAAGAACGATTTTTTTTTTTATTTTACGTGTAATATTATTTTATTAGAGAATGTGTGGTTGATAAGGAAATAAAAAAATGAATTATAATTTAATGAGAAATAATGAGGGCCAAACGGAGAGCTAGGTTCCAAACTTAGTCATGTGGATGGACAAGATAAATCTTAGTTATTGTTGCTAGAAGAGCACGAGCACGAGCACGAGCACGAGCACGAGCATGAGCATTAGTCGGATTGTGATAGTTGAAAAAATAAATAAAATCGTTACTAGCTCATTAAGGTGGCATGGCTCGTACAAGCCTATAGAAACCTGGTTCGAGGGAGGTTGAGATTATTGTTGAAAGACGGATTGTCACGAAAGCACAAAGAAATTACAAATTAATTAAGCCGGACTACCTCGCGACTCATCAAATAAATCAAACAAGAACACTTAACATAATTGATTAAGCTAATTAATCTTACATCTGAATTAATGATTAGTGAAAGAGCTTGTTGCTGATTAGTTTCTGAGGTGTAATTGCTCGTGCCAACCACTTTCTTTGTGTGTATTTGATTCACATTGAATTAATTAATTTAAGTAATTAACATGGGAGGCTCTTTGCTTTTATTCTCTAATCACATTACATAATAATAATTAAAATAAAGCACGCGCAGGTGCAGGCGCAGGCGCAGGCGCAGCAAATTTTCAATTATTCAGTAGGTCCTGAATCTATCCATTCATAGAACGCCGCTTGCGTCCTTTCTACATTAAGACATAAATCCAAGTACACAGACAGTCGCCGGGTTTTCGTCTTGATTAATAATTAAACCATATTTAATGATGTTAATAATCGTACTCCCATGCAATTTCGAAAACCCTAATTTTTTCGAAATAAAACCATTAATTTACACTCGAATATTGCCTATTTATACTGGTGTTCTTAGACTGATCTAATTGCAAAACAATGGAATTCATCATCTCCTTCTCCTCCTTCGACTTCGACTTCGACTTCGACTTCGACTTCGACTTCGACTTCGCATTTATTTTTCTTTTAGTGTTCTTGATTTTCAATATTCAATGCCATGCAAGAGAAACAACAAACCATGAGTCACTGGTCTTGGGTTTAACTCATGCCAAAACCACTATTGCCACTCCAAATTCTTTAAAGAAACCGTCTGAATTCATGGACATGATGGAGCCACTCAGAGAAGTAAGAGATGGATACATTATAACCCTAAATTTAGGGACACCCTCTCAGGTCATTCAAGTATATATGGACACTGGAAGTGACCTTACTTGGGTACCTTGTGGAAATCTATCTTTTGAATGCATAGATTGTGATGATTATAGAAATAACAAGTTAACGGCTAGCTTTTCTCCGTCGCAATCCTCTTCATCTTTACGAGATTCTTGTTCTAGTCCCTTTTGTATTGACATCCACAGCTCGGATAATTCCTATGATCCTTGTGTCATTGCTGGATGCTCTTTAAGTACCCTACTCCGGTCCACATGTTACAGGCCATGCCCTTCTTTCGCTTACACTTATGGTGATGGTGTCGTTACTGGAATGCTTACTAGGGATATCCTTAAAGTCCACACAAGTATCCCTAATGCCACTAGGGAGATTCCTGAGTTTAGTTTTGGTTGTGTTGGTTCCACATATAGAGAACCTATAGGAATTGTAGGTTTTGGCAGAGGACCACTCTCACTCCCTTCACAATTAGGGTTTCTTCAAAAGGGTTTCTCTCATTGTTTCTTGCCTTTCAAATATGCCAACAACCCTAATATTTCAAGCCCTCTAGTTGTAGGAGATCTAGCAATCTCTTCCAAAGAGTATTTGCAATTTACACCAATGTTGAAGAGTCCCATGTACCCAAACTACTATTATATTGGTCTAGGGGCCATAACTGTAGGCAATGCCACTGCACCAATGCAAGTGCCCTTAAGCTTGAGAGAATTTGATTCTTTTGGCAATGGGGGCATGATAATTGACTCGGGAACCACTTACACTCACTTACCTCAGACACTATACTCACAGCTTCTTTCAGTCCTCCAGTCAGTGATAACATTCCCTAGAGCTGAGGAAGTCGAGGGGAGAACTGGTTTCGATCTTTGTTACAGGGTTCCATGTCCAACCAATAACATTCTTGCGGACGATTTGCCTTTCATCACATTCCATTTCTTGAACAATCTGAGTCTTATACTGCCTCAGGGGAATACTTTCTATGCCATGGGCGCGCCTAGTAACTCTAGTGTGGTGAAATGTTTTCTGTTCCGAAGCATGGACGAGAGTGACAATAATTATGGACCAGCTGGGATTTTCGGAAGCTTTCAACAACAAAATGTGGAAGTTGTTTATGATTTAGAGAAGGAAAGAATTGGATTTCAGACAACAGATTGTGCATTGGCTGCAGCTTCACAAGGACTCCACAGGACTTGAGACTGCCTTAAGTCCTAAGTTATGCTTTATAGAAAGCAAAACATGCATGGAAATTAGTATCAGTCTAATTTTAAAATTCCAGACTGGAATTAGCTTTCCCATTTTGGATTTTCTGCTTCTTATCATTGTGTTTTTCTCATCTCTTAATTAATGAAGCAATGCTGTTCTTGTGGTTGCCCCACTTGCTCAAGCTCCAATTACTTTGATGGAATTTCTTTTCATTTATTCGAGTGTTCAATCAATGTTCATTTTGAGATCTCAACTGACTGGTGTAGAATCATGGCTAAAATTACAGCATCGGTCGACATATTTTCACTGTATTCAGATTGACACAGCTCTACTCAGAAGAATATGGCTATGAACTAATCAAGAAGTGTTTGGGTCGATAGTGGGAGTAACTACTGCTCAAGTGATGAAGTCTACAAGCCTAACTCATCATTGTAAAATCATCTTACAATTTCTTAATTGGACCTATGAGATATGCTAAAACTCATAACACACTCCTGATGAAGAAAGATTTCGAGATGATTTCATCAGTGGGAATAATTTCAGAGACACAAAATCAGATTGAGGGTTAACTATATTTCCCAGTTCTAAACAGTTGCTTTTCATGCAACAGACGAACAGCAAAAGATGTACATTAATACAAAATTACAATAGCTTTAGAGATAATAAAAGCGACGTCAAATTTCATCCGTCCTAGCCATTTACAGTGTATTCATTTCCAACAAACCTGAGAAATCAAGTCGTGTTTCCCATCTCTTCATCTTCTATGGTTCTCTCCACCTTTCTCCAATCCCGAGTATCCTTCTAATGCTTTGTACAAGGAATTAGGAAGAACATTGTTTTGACATCAGCTCATGAAATATATAAACATTTATCGCCATCTCACAGCAAGGTAAACTTATAGTATGCATCGCTGCTTCTTTGCTAAGGTCTTTTTCAATCCCTTGAGAATCTTTCCAAACCACATCAAGTTCATGGTAGCAAGTGCTGAGGGTACACCGTATACCAAAATAAATCCGAACGTGTGCATCTGCATGACCTGCGAGAATCTCAAGAACTTCAGTAAAATTGCATAATGTCGTGTGTTCCATCCCATGATCCATGGCATAAATTTATAGTGAAAATATCAAGAGCATGGAATTCAGAACTCGGAACAATCTAGCAAACTTTTTAAGAAGAGAAGATAAGAATGCATGAATGAGAGAGAAACGATATGATTTGGTCGAATATGTCTTTTGAGAGAATATAATACTATAATAAGGATAGTTTTCTTTTTATTATTTTAAAATTTTGTAGGCATAAATAAATGGTTAAATACAAGATATACTCCTAACTGCCTCTTTGCTCAAATAAATAAATATTGGAAGCCATTTACAAAATTGCGCATGTGCGTGTATTACATGGCTAAGTAATTCAAGCCCGAAGAAAGCCGAATAAACAGAAAAGTTCGCAGGGCATTGGAAGTACAGAGAAGAGAGACTGGGGAATTGGGGATTTTATTATCCCAATGGCATGAAGGGACACAAACAATTAGGCTTCAAGGGACCATGAGGTCATAAGTTGGCAGTTACCTGATCACGGTGTAGATAGACATGGTAAAACATGTAAACAAACAAAAGAATTCTCGCCACCTGCATTTCATAATATGACGTTAATAAGAGCAAAAATAAGTCACGAAAGACCAAAAGAATGTAATTGCCAGTTATCAGTACAAGGAGCATGTTTGATAAGCTTAAAAGTAACTTTTCACTTTTTTCCCAAACATGTTCCGAAGCTACTTTTTTTGTCAAAAACTTAATTTTGTAGGAAGTAAGTATTTATTTCTTCTGTAGAAAGTACTACTTTTTCTGAGCCAAACATGCTTAAGGTTCCATCACAAAGGCATGCTACAAAATTGAAAATCTGAAAGAAGCTTCCTCCATGTCCAACTCATAGCATCATTGACATGGTCATTATAGGCATGATACAGAGTTTCATGTTTACATTTGGTTCCTCTATGAAATATTACTTTGATAGTATAGGTTTATATTGCAATCAATGGAAATTAAGGTGTTTAAGTTACGCACCAACCAAGCAAAGAATATCACAATGCCATTGATCAAATATGCATTGGATCTCTTCAACCCAGCAATATCGAGATACCTATGAAATAACCATGGAAATTCATCAGTCCAGCCTCAGCTTACGAAAAAAACTTCATTAATTGTTTTCCTTATTCCACAAAATATGAGAACCCACCATCTCATGTTGATCTCTGGGGTTGTCACCTCGGATATTAGGACCATGAAGGTGTAAAGCTGCCCCTCCCCAGTGAGCATGGAGTAGGATACTGCAATTGCTGAAAGAGAGTGATGGACAATCTGAAATTAAAGAGTAAAGGAACCGTTATTCTCATCAACTTGTTATGGATATTGAGCCTTTTCTATCAATGGCATTTGTTCTAGACAAAATGTGAATCTTTTCCATTTATACTTGGACACCAAAAGAGAGAGGAAGTTTACAAATGTACTTTGATACTGGAACCCAGAACTTCACACACTCGTAGAAATGCAATGCAAAAATCAACATTTGAGGCTATAGATCATGATAAAGAAAAAATTAAGTGCAACTGCTAAGGTGGGAGTAGAGACTCATCCCACTCGACCAAGCGGATCCAGTTAAGAGAACGACTGAATCTGCATCAAATTCTATCTAGACATTAATGTCTAAAGCATCATATCTCCAACATAGCTACATTAAGAAGCGTACCCAGTTAATCTGAAAAAAGTAAGCACAGTTCCATATTCTTAAAACAATAATTACAGGGGCTGCAAAATCCCCGTATCAGACATGGCATATCATGGGAAATGCAGAAATAAGCGAAATTGAATTTCTTTTGCAATATACTTACATATTCCACTCCACCCAAGGAAGGGTACAACCAACAAATCATCCCAAGATCTGAAATGAAGTACCCAACAGATACCTGCCAGAAGTCACAACACCCAAGAGATAAAGTGAATCTTACAGGGGAAAAAGGGTACTCCAGCCTCAACTGAAGCCTAGATAACGATCATATTTTTAACATATTTCAGCATAGATCAAGACACAATAACAAGAAAAGGATTGAAACAACATATTATAAATCTTCAACAAAATACGGGATGGGAACATGGAGAATCTTGTAGACACTTGATTCAATCTTTTATATTGACCATTAAGGAGCACTCGTTTTATATCTCATGCCTGCATCCTTCCATAAGCAACATATTTAGCATAATTTATCACACAGCTAATCCATCATTAGCCAACAATCTACTGTGTTTTATCTTCTTAATGCAAGAGCTGAGCTCCAAAGAGGAAATCAGGAACAGCTTTATTTTTGGTTAAAAAAATAAGTTGCCTTTCCCTGAGAAAAGCTTGGAAGAGAATGAAAACTGAACATGCTGCAGCCAGGAATAAAAAAATACACAAATTGGTTCAGGAGTAAAATGATTATGTGGATTATGAACACTGGGTTCTATAATTGTTCAAATCCATTAGTTGACAATCTAAAGACCTTGAGATAAAGCCCTCCCTTCCCATTGGACATCCTCCCCACCCTCGCCCTCAAAGTTAAAAAACAGAGTAGAAAAGAAAAAGACAAAAAAAAAAAAAAAAATGATCTAGAAAATGACAAAAGATCAAACAACATGGTTTAATCTTTGAGTACAAATGGCATGCTTGAAAGAACCAAAAATTATCTTCTTCAATACTCCGTCCGTCTTATTTATATAGATTGACTTTCCTTATTTTCTCGTGTCAATTATATATTTTCTTTATTGAGAATGTTTTGTTTTGTTCGTTTACTAATATACTCTTATTTAATTTGTTTAATCTTGAAATTGTACAGACTAAATTGTTTCAAAACTTCAAATTATGGTTCCCGATGAATCTATCAAAATCAGTTAAGAATGTGAGAATTTTAAATTAAATCATTCAATTTCTTTACTACTTCCAACAATAATTACTATTAATTGTGGATAATTAAAAAATGGTAAACTAGAAAAGTTTTTAGCAAAAATTGTTTTTTTAGTAACATTAAATAAGATTTCTTAATCCGCGTGAAAAACAAAACAGGCTAATGTAAATGGGAAGGAGAGAGTACATAAATATGCATCTAAAAATATTAAAGATGCACCAGAATCCTTACCCCCAGTACAAATGTTGAGAGAGGTGAATTTCGGAATGTAATAAGCTCAGCAGAATGGTGATCAGAGAAAAGATCGGACCAAAAGACAAAGTACAAGGATGTAATTGAAATAAAAATGGCATGGAGGGTGGAGATACCACTGCAAAAAAGAAAGAATAAAGTCAGAAAAGTATCAGAAAAATAGATAATAAAAATATGAAAATTATTCACCGGTTGTTCCATTCAGTCCTTTGAATCTTTGTGAGGCCATTATAACCCCTGAAGTAAACAGCGCTGATGAGCTGAGTCAAATCATAGACCTGTTAGAGGGCCCAACCATTGTAAAATATTAACAAATTTTCAGAATGTTGGAGAAGCAATCTTGTTACTAGAGAGTGCTAATGTCCCAATCAAATAATGACACGTGCAGTTTTCAGTAATGATCTACCTATTTTAATTCATCAGTTCCATGTGTAATCAGCCTTATAAAATGCAATTGTTGCTAGGGTGCTGCAGTTACGTCTAGTACACATCTAATATTATATGAAAATATAGTAGTCCCAATCTCACAAACACATTTTCCAACTTTGTTGCATAAGAGTAAGGACAAGAATATCCATCACTATGGTTCAAATCTTCATAATAAAAAAATAAAAAAAAATAAAAAATACTTGTCCAGATAGTTCAAACCTGTAGGGGTTATTGTTAAGAAAGGAATTCAAATGTTTAAACATACCAATTTGCAGGTCAACACACCACCAAGGACAGAAGTGTATGGAATAAAAGGATCTGCTAATATGTAGTTTTTAACAAGAACCTCAGCCTGGGTTCGATATGACTTCAATGCGAAAACAGTCCTCTTAGAAACTGCCATTATAGCAAGTTACCGGACCACGAATTTCATTCTTCCCTAGAACAGGACAATGTTCAAGCTTCCTGGAAACAATTCAACAAACGACTTTTACATACACTGTTTAGCATAACAAGGAAATGGAGATGATGCAGCCAATAGGATTTATGCCTACCAGATGCATCACCCTGAATGCCAGTATGAAAGAGTGAGAGGCAATTAATACAGTATATTGTTCTTGAGATGCACACATATATGATGGATTAAAATCTTGATTACTATAACATCATAGATGGGTATGGATTTATAAATTCACAACACTTATTATAAAGAAAGGATGTTGCTTAATTCAAAGATGTGGGTACTCTGTAATAAAGATATAGAAGTGTTCTGCAAGGCTCATGATGAGACCACATGTGACAACCTCAGCTGGCAGACACAAAAGATTATATTCTTCGATGCTCAAAATATTGTACTGATGAAAAAGAAAACCCACACACGTGAAGAAAGACAAAACCTTGACAATTACATTTTGTCATCATTTACCTAAATTTGAGCAGAAAGATTAACATGGAAACAGCGAGAGACATTGCCGCAAGCTAAAATTTTGCACACCATTAGCTGATAATAGTATACTGTCATTTTCACGTAAGCATGGAAAGGACAGAAGATATTCCCCAACACTAATTCTTGTCCAGATACTCAAATCCTTCAATGGATTGCAGAATCTTGCAAATTCAGATTTGCATAAATGTACTAAGAAAATTGGGGAAGTCAGAAATTATTGTAACGTGTTTCCTTAGATACAGAGGCAGGGCAGAAATATTGTATTATGCATATAATTAGAATTATAAAAGGAGAATTTAGCAATGCTAAATATTTGAACAAGACGATCAAATTTGTGTTGGCTAACATCTATAAAATCTTTATCGATAGAACCTTAAGTAAATGTCATAAGTTAAAATCACGGATATGGAAAGGAACAAATCAAACACGTGGAAGGAAAAACCTCCAAATCCAACTGACATCCACACTAGCCGAAACTTGTTGAAGTGCCAGTAGTCCGAGTTTTTTTTTGCAACTGAGTAAAAACATATTACATTCAGTTTCTGCATTAGTGAGGGAACTGCAGTAACAATCTAAAAGAAAGACAGAAAAAACTGCAAATATTTGAAATTAATAGTTCCCAAAAGAACAAACCCAATCACTAATTACAAACCCCTTATACTGAATGGTATATTAAGAGGATCGCACACATCGTGATGTACATTATGCTCCAGGGATTGTACCTTTCCATGCTGGCAATCATAATAAATCTAGGCATTTCCCCCCAGAGATCATACTCATCACCTTAGTAACCATTCATTGCATAAATCAAATCAGATGTACTAAAAATACTCGTATGATATTAGGATCACAAATCAAACTCATGGACATCAAAACTTACAAATTGCACAAAAATTAGACTCTTTATACCTGTTAGTGGAGAGAAATCAAAAGATCCACCAGCAGATTCCAATAAATCACCGAGCAATTAGATCAAACACTTGCCAGGCAATGTCAAAAAAAGATGGAGTTTTTCTATCATTAGAAGTGGCCCGGAACAAATCTGCCAAATGGCAATGCCAAATAAAGGATCCGCGACAGAAAACGTGAAGTTCAATCAATGAACAAACCGAAAACCAAAAAGACGAAAAGGGTGATGATAATAGTGGGTAGTTTGCTTGTTAATAGTATTTGTTATGGTTTCTGTTCGAATCACCAACCCAAACGATGGAAGAAAGAGAGAGAGACGGAGAGAAACGGGATAGAAGTGTATGGGAGATTTAGAATTTGTAGACACATACGTTGAAAAATACATTCATGCTAGGGGGTGGAGAGGGTTACAGCTCACAAAAATTTAGGCCTACGTGTGGAATTATGTTTGGCCCCGCCTGTGTGGATTGCGTTGCATTCTATGATTCTATCTCTATCCGTAGAATCCAGGATTTCTAGGTTCCATTTTGAGCTTAGTGTTTAAAAAGCTACTTTTAAAAAGTAAAAATAAGATAAAAGTGGAGTTAATTATCTCTATACTCATTGAACTTATATGCCTTTTTGACTGCTTACTAAAATTTCATATGTCGATTTTCAGTCACTAATTTTATCAAAATGTTGAATGTTACTTACTAACGTGACATTCGTATCACAACTCTAATGAAATTGATGATATAAAAGATGAAATGAACAGATGACGTCCAAATACCGTTGAAAAATTGCCACGTAAGAAATACGTCTTTGATTGCTTACTATACTTTAAGGTGATCGAGTTTTGGCTACTTGTAAAATTGATGTCGATTGTCTTGAAAATTTATGAATGTTGTTCCAAGTATCATTTGCATACAACCGTGCTATTCAGTTGAGACTTACTTGGATTGCTATGAAAACATACTTAATCCGATGAACAACTCTTTTATGTGGCCAACTATGGATGCTCCTTCAATCGGAGCTCCTAACAAAACGGAAAGACAAAAAAATAATAAATGGAAGAAAGGGACTTGTTTTTGATTGATAACAAATTTCTGGTGAATTGCAGGTGTTTGATCTATGTTTTTTGAATGATGACAGAATTCTGGTGGACTTTTCTTTTAATGGAATTAGTATTTGCAAATATTTTTATTGATGAAAATAGATGTTTTTGGTTGCACAGATACTGGCTGCGAGTGATACAAGTTAGTTTGCTGTTAACGTAGTTTATAAATTTTTCTTGTCCTTTTATTCTATCCCTCTTCATCGTTCTTTTTTTAATTAGTAAATGTAAATATTGAGCAATATTTGTCTGACAAATTGTAGATTATCGTAGTTAATTTATGATTCATATATAAGCAGTGTCACACTGTACTTCTCCACTCAATTACTAATTTATATTATCACAATTGATCATATGCACTTTAATTCATATATATTCAATACTAACTAAATGCAACAACCCAAAATTACAAGCACATTTTTTTTAAATAAATACTTTTCATTTCAGACACTTCCTCAGCATAATTGACGCATCGTCCTTGTCTTGACCATTTCCTTTTCAATTTCTTTTTACTATGATCCAAAAGTGCATCGTAACTGAATTTCAAGTAATTCATCCACGACTCATAAATAGTCATTAAATACGTTAAGTTATATGTAGTAGTTAAATTAAATGCAAATCTTGCATATACAAATCTATATTCTTATTTTGCAGTCTACTTTATTATTGAATTCTATATAACTTAGATTAAAAATTTATTATTTATAAGTTTTTTGGGAGGTTAAGCTTGTCTGACAATTTGGATAAATTTTTGAAAAATATATTTTTTAAGTTGGTTTGATTTGATTCAAAATCATTTCGTTGGCATCGAACAAACAATTTCAAAAAGACGGTTTTGATTTAATTTCAAAATATCAGTGAAGCATGATATTTTTGAAAAATTAGAGATTTGTCACCAATTTGAGATTTTCAAAAAAATTCGATATTTAGACTACAATTATACATTTCCAATAAAACTCTATATTTGAGTTTGCATGTGTATAATTCGAAGTTTGATTTTCTATAAGCATTTTCGATACTTCAATTTCGATTTTTAAGTTAATAGAGTACACGTGTCCTCAATTGAGATTATGAAGGATTTTAAAAGTCCTTCTAAATGTAGGTGTTTTCAATTGAGATTTTAATGAATTTTAATTTAGGTGTCTCTAATTGAGATTTTAATGAAATCTTTAAAAATTTAGGTATCTTCAATAACTAATAAGATTTATAAATGAATGGATTTTGAAAGATTTGGATGGATTTCAAGCTTAAAAATACATATAACCAATTTTTTTAAAATTTCACCATATTTNAAATGATGGCTAAATATTTAATCGTGTTATGAAAATAAGAGAAGAAATAAATGAGTCAAAACTCAATTGTGTATTTTATTGAAAATCAAGACCCGTATTTATAGGATTCAAAATGAGTGTTACAATTGGAATATAATAAACTCTTTAAACTTGATAATGCTTATTTATACATGATGATTAAACTAAATATATTATTATTATTATTATTATTATGATGATGTTATACTTTTACAACACTCTTCATTTGATGATTATTTACACAATAATCACCTCATTAAAAACCTTATTCGATAAAAATCCAATTGAAAAAAATTCAAACAAGGGAAAAAAGAGTACAATTAATTGTTAATATTTTGAAGTATATAGAAAATATTGCCTTATTAAAACCTTGCTAATAAAACCCAATCGGACAAAACCTAGACTAAAAAAAAAGAGTACAATTATTCCCATGATGTTAATCATTGAAGATCTTTGAGTTGATACATTCTAATTTTTTGTACCAATTTCTTGAATGTAGACGTCAACAGTGTTTTTGTGAATAAACATATTGTCATTTGAGTGAATTCACTACAACAAAAAAGCATACGGCAACGTTTGGACGTGTGTTGCAAATCGATGTGTTGTTGTAGAGTAGAGAGATACGGTAACGTTTAAAAAAAGTTGCCGTATCTCTCTACAGCAACGTGTGGTAAACATTACTGTAAAGGGCTACAACAATGTATGGAAAACATTGCCAAAACCCTCTACGGCAACGATTTTTTGGCAACGTTTACCAATGCCGTAGGTCATTTTACAGTTTTTCTTTTAAATTTTGCATAATTAATTTATTTGATTTCCAACAAACTTATAATACTGAAACAACAAAATGCTTGGAAATTAATCATATGTAATAAGATTTTACATAGTTCTAATAAACAAAAATAGTGAATATGATTTAATACAATATGCTAACATCATTAGCCTACTCAAAAAGTAAACATCATTACCCTACTAACAAAAGATAGCAATCACAATTGACCAACAAAGTATTACAAAATATTGGATTCATATCTGAATTTGCTTATGTAACCACAAGCTATCCCAAAAATAATCTGACTCCCTGCATATGACAAAAGTAATAAGGGTATAATTAGCATGCAAATCAAAAGTATTTATGCTAAAGAACATCAACAAATACCAACACTCATCCACAACTTACTTCTACAATATGCTAGCTAAAGAACCAACTGACACGACGTGTCCCAAGTCACCCTAATGGATCTGACACGTGTCGTGTGCCGATGATATATACCAGCTAAGTGTCGGACCCACCACCAAGGCAACTTTGACATGTTCTAACTGTGATTCACTTTTATAAAAATTTTGACAGAGTTTCCCTTGCAATATAGACTAAAACCACCTGGACAATGGCCAATATCATCAAACCAGTATATATAATTTAAAATAGGGTACACCAGCCCCTCAAAACTCAAACTGTTCAAGATACAATACTGGGAAGTCGACCTTTGCAAATATTTTAACATCCAACAATATGCTAGCTAAAGAACATCAACAAATACCAACTTTTAGCCACAACTTACTCCTACAATATGCTAGCTAAAGAACATCAACATCCAACAATATGCTAGCCTCTCAGCCACAACTTACTTCTACACTTCATAGACGTTGCTATGAACATTAAAAATGAGAAAATGCAATTACCTCAAATGGAAATGGATTCACATACCTTCATCAAAGAAGTCTAATACTACTCTTTGGCCAAGCAACAGTACTTCCGTAGGTCTGTATAAGGTCAATTGACCCATACGCACTTCCTCAACCCAAACCTTCCAACAGTCTCTTCCGAGTGGCAAATGATGCACCTTCGCACTTGGGTCTGTTGTTGCAATTCTCCCTTCTGCTACAACTTCTTCCTCCTCAAACATGTACCAATGCAGTGGTTGACACCTAGCATTTTCCATATGTGCAATACCCTCATTGGACACCACTTCCTTGGTGTGACTACAAATTCATAGTAAATAGAAAATATTTTTTTTATTAGTATACTTCAATCTTAATTTATATATAATAACTTGTAATAATGTAGGATACAAATACCTGAGGAGTAAAAGCATTTGAATTCCCATCCTCCAGAATCTGAAAAATGATACAAAGATTATAAAAGTTATTTTACATATACTTGGATATATTAAGTTATATTATCACAGTATAAATAATGGTCAAAAGTTCTAACTTGTTGACTTAACTTCAGAAGTGCTTCAACATTTTCTTCTAGTGCTCCCACCCTTTCCGACTGAGTTTGTAATTGACTTTCAAGTTCTTTAACTCTCCCATTACTTTGAATTTGTCCATCCACTTTTGATGGTGCAACTCCAAATCCAAGTCCCCGAACTCTTCCATGACTTTCAGGACCTAACACTCGAGCAACAGCATTATCACGGATGGAATCTTCTGCTGATGTATTAGAAATTGATTGAGCACAATCTTCAATCGTTTTCTGCACTCATGTAAGGAAAATTTTATACTAACAAGTGATATAATACAACCTATTATTCTGACTACGAACGTTGAAATAATACACATACCAAAGTCTTGGCAACTGCTTCATTTATTGATTTTCCATCATTCCTAAGATGTCTATGAGTCCATACTCTAGTTCTTAACCCTTTGATATCTGAATTTTTTTTCTCTGCAATGCAAATCTAGTAATTACATGTACTAGTATAGGATATTTCAAGTAAGAAGATTAAATATGTTTGTAATTGTACCATTTCATGAGTCATACGTGAATAACCTTTTCAACCCATAGTGTGGAGAAGCTTCTGAATACTTCTCAAAATGCTAAACTTGTGGCTTTTTTCCTATTAAGAAAACGGAAAAGTATAATATTAAGTCGAATTATAAAAGTTTTAAGCTTCATATGCAAATATACTTACATGAAAGTCAGTAGAAAGAGTATCCTCAACAAATTTCTTCCACACTTCTTCAGAATTAATATTCTTTGGTCTAAGAAGGGCAATAGTGCGTGCTTTATTCACAGATGATTCGACTTGAGTTCTGATTTGTTTTCTCAATCTTGATTTGAATGTCCTCCAATACTTTCCCATAAATTGAAATATTATTCTTTGATGACAATCACTCACATTGAATCTTTGCTATATTTGTGTACAAAAATAAATTCAAGACTTAATCTGATATTGTCATTCAGAAGGAAATAGATCCATAATGAAATAATCTTAAAAGGTAGTTAAGAAATATACCTGTATGAAATTTCGAAGTTTGATTTTTTTCTTTCCATCCACCTAAGGCCAATTTTTAATTCCAAAATTCCATATGCATCCTAAGGTAAATACAATATTAAGTCGAATAAATATATATGGTCGAACAACTAAAAATTTATTAGACGTAGATATTTAATAACATACTCTACGTATGGTTGAACTTCTATACTATTTAGCAACACATAGCGATGAACAACTTTCAAAATCTCATCAGATAGTACAATAGGTTTCCCTTTAGCTATTGTATGCCCTACAACAAAGAAATCACGCTCATATTCTTCATTGCGTGCATGCTTAGAGCCTATTTCTAATGCTTGTGTTATGTATTTGCTACAAAATTTCGCATTTTCTTCCACAATATATCGATCAGCCATGCACCCTTCAGGTCGTGCACGATTTATGACATACCCTTTCAATAATTTCATATACCTATACAAATGTAACAATCTAAAACATATAAAATCGATTTGATAATAAATTTAACTGTAGGGGATAACTTGAAGAAGTATTACCTTTCAAATGGGTACATCCAACGATATTGTACTGGTCTACATAAACGAACTTCTCTCCCAATGTGGATTGTTAAATGTACCATTATATCAAAAAAGGAAGGCGGAAAAAAGGAAGGCGGGAAATACCTTTCCAACATGCATAAAGTTTCAGAAACATCTTCCTCTAATTGTTCGATCTTGTTTCTATCTACAACTCCTTGATATATTTCATTGAAAAATGAACACAATTTAAAAATGGAATTCCTTGGACCTTTAGGTATAAGTCATCTCAAGGCAATTGGTAATAATTGTTGCATTAAAATGTGACAATCATAAAACTTGAGTCTAACTATCTTACATTCTTCCAATGAAATGCAATTTCTAATATTAGATCCATAACCATCTGGTAATCTCAAGTTAGCAAGCCTTTTACAAAACATTTATCTTTCTATACGTGATAAGGTGTGAGGAGTAGTAGGCAGGTAAATTTATTTCCTCTACTCTCAGGATGTAAATCATGCATAATGTTCATAGTTTCCAAGTCCTTACGAGAGTTAATGCCATCTTTAGATTTTCCTTTGACATCCAAAAGTTTACTAATGATATTGTCACGGATATTCTTCTCCACATGCATTACATCCAAATTATAACGTACGAGTAAAATCTGCAAATCAAACATCAATTTTAACCATGGTAACTACATGTAAGTAGAAATATTAAATATTACAACAGTTACCTTCCAATATGGTAGATCGTAAAATATAGACTTTTTCTTCCACGTTACGGTAGATTGAGTTGTATTCTTCTTCCTCTTTCGCTTACCATTTTCCCCCAATCATTTGTAATTTTATCAACTTCAATAGAATCTTCTTCACCATTTTTTAATCTTCGGCTTAATACCAGTTTCAATATGTCTATTAAACCAGCTTCTTTTCATGCGAAATGGATGATTAAAGGCGAGAAATCTTCTATGTCCCATGTACGGAAACTTCTTAACATGCTTCAACCATAGTGAACATGTGTCTTCACGACAAATAGGGCATGCAAGTTTTCCCTTGACAGGCCATCCAGATATATTTCCATATGCAAGAAAGTCATGTATTGTCCACATCAAAATAGCTTTTAAATAGAATTTAGACTTTGTGATTGCATCATACATCTCAACTCCATCACTCCATAACAACATTAAGTCGTCTACAAGTGGTGTCAAATAAACATCTATGTCATTACCTGGTTGCTTTGGTCCCGAGATCAATAAACTCAGCATCAAACTTTCCTTTGACATGCATAATGAGGGAGACAAGTTATATATAGTTAAAATTACTGGCCAACAACTATATTTAGAACTAAGATCTTTGAGAGGATTTAACCCATCAGTAGCAAGACCTAATCTAATATTTCGAGGATCTAATGCAAAATGTGGCCACCTTCTGCTAATCATTTCCCAACTCAATGAATCAACCGGATGCCTAATTTTACTGTCTGAACTTTTATTACTTGAGTGCCATCTTAGTTGTGTTGCCATCTCTTCTATTCCGAACATCCTCTTAAGTCTTGGTATTATAGGAAAATAACGCAACATTTTTGCTGGAGTGTTTTTCTGAATTTTTTTAGGGTTAACTTTCCATCTTGAGCAACCACATTTTAGGCATAACTCAGCTTGTTCGAGCTCCTTCCTATATAGACAACAACCATTCACGCAAGCATGTATCTTCTCATAGCCAAGATCAAATGTATTGACAAGATTTTTCATCTCATAAAATGAGTTTGGAAGTGTATTATTCTCTGGCAACATGTCACGAACAAGATTTATAAGTTCATCGAAACTATTGTCTGATAAGCCATGTGAAGCTTTATGCTTAAACATAGCAACCGAAGCTGACATCTTTGTAAATGCCTTGCAACCANNNNAATTTACTTTACTTGGTTGTCCTCCATGAAATACCCAGATAATGTATGTAGGATCCATACCCTTAATAATCAAATGTTCATAGATAGTATCATAATGGTGATGCATTAGATTTCTATACCTAACACAAGGGCATACTATCATTTCTGAATTGCAACTTTCACGAGCTTGTTTAACAAACTTTTGGGCTCCATATCTATATTGTTCTGAAAATCTACAACTTAAACTTTATGATCATTATACGTTAAATTTTGTTCAATTGATATCTAGATCTACAATATTTAATTTTAGATGATAACCTTGATAAGTGTAGCCACTCTTTGTCCATTGTATGCAAAAATACTATTCAATACTGAACAACACAAAAACACATTAGATAAAAAGATAAGTAAATGCTATAAGGAGCCCATCAAGATAAGTAAATTGAAGATTGTTGGCTCGATTAAGAGTTGCCTAATGTGTTAAGATTATTAAAATTTACCATGATACCCAAATATATGTGAAAAGTCTAATTTCAGCAAGAAATTCAACCCCTAAGTCAATTTTTGGCTTTTACAAACGAAAAAAAGAATGTGGAAGAATTCCAACAAACATTTACTTCTACCCAAATTAAACAACTTCACTGTCATCAATTAAGATAAAGAACTAAGGTCTTTTTTTTTGTGGCTGGGGGAGGAAAAAATAATGCTTCAAGAGCAAAATATAAAATGGTTCTAAAAAAGCTCAATTTCTCCTAATCATTCGATACATTTATGGCGACATGCAAGTTGAGGACAAGGGAAAACCTGTAAGAATAAAAAATTAGACTCTAATATTTATCTAGAAGAACAACTTTATTTGTCTCAGCTGACTCCCTTATAGAGTAGAAAGGGAAAAAAATTCAACTCGAACGAAATGTAGAAAGAGAATATTTTTCTCACATTATTTTGACCAACTGGACAAGTTGCTAGTGCATTAGACACCAATGGGTAGAGATGGATAACGTAGACAATATAGCCAAGAGAACAATAAAAAAACATATGATAAGGTGCGCCTATTATATTGGTTTTCCTGATTTTCCTTCACTTAATGTAATTTGGATTTATCAAAAGAAACTATAAGTATCGATTCTTGTCATTGGGGGTACAAGACTCTAATGAACTGAGTAAAATTAGATCATTGGCAACAAACTCAAAAGAAACAGAAGTCCAATGAGTAACAAGTTCTTGCTTACGACCAGAAAAAATAAACAAATGCAAGCACCCCAATCGCCGCATAAACTATGGAAAAAATCAAATGAATCCCATAAATCCCTCAATTTTAAATTAATCAAAATTCTTATCGTTAAAAATCAGACAACCCAAAATGACAATTAGTACAAGAAAAAGGTAAATACAAAACATAATTCTTCAAAAATGTTCCTTTTTTTCATACAACTAGCTCAAATCTTATTCCAAGGAATTCAATCTACCCGGAATTCTAATAAAACTCCGAAAAAGTACAAAGACTAACCAAATAGATGAGAGGCATCGATGGTCGGTGGTGGAAGGCGGCGAGACTGAGTGGCCATCTTCTTCTGTGGTTCTGTGGCGAGACTGAGAGGCCGTATTCAAGTCCCAGATTCTGTGGTTTTAGCCATCAGGTATGGATTTGCCGATTTGGCAACTCCTTCAATGAGAGATGATATTGGATTAAAAGGATTTGGCCAGATTTGTGTTGGCGATTTGAGGATTTCAGGGGAAAGTGAGAGAGATTAGAGAATGAGGGATTGTCGGATTGGGTATTAGGGCTATTGTCCAGAACTTTTTATTTTAGTTCAGGTTGGCAGGTTAAGGATTTGGTATTTTGTGGGTTGGAATTGAAATAGGCCAAAAAATTGTATACATTCATTTTTTGCAACGTTTATAAAGCGTTGCAAAAGATATCTTATTAGCAACGTTCACCAAACGTTGCGAAACGTGATCATTCGCAACGTTTAACAAAATTTGTAAAAAGTTAAGCCATTCTAGCAACATTTTTCACTTACTAAAATGTTGCCAAAAGACCCTTTTAGCAACATTTATCAATAAATGTTGCTTTTTTAGTGTTGCAAATGACTATTTTTGTTGTAGTGATTTGTTGAACATTGATGTCGCCATTCTTCGAAAACGTATGTGTATAGAAGAATTTTAGAGAAATATGCTTCGTTCTGTCCCTTTTGATATATCCTCTTTTGAGTTATGTAATACAAACTGCATTGTTCTCATACAAAATTGTTAGATTATCTTTTGTCAAAATTAATCCACATAATACTTGGATATGATGGTTCATGTTCCTCAACCATATTGTTGTCAAAGTTTGCTTCACAGATCTTTATGAAATAGCAATTCGTCCACTTGTAAATACACATCATATTTATGATTTAGCTTTGTGTGAATCAGAGCATATGTATTTTTCAATAAAGAAGGTCTAGATTATTTAGAATAAAATAATTTCAAATCAATAGTACCTTTCAAGGTAACGAAAAATGTGTTTAGTACCTTTCCAATATCTTTGAGTTGGTGTAGAGCTATATTCTGTAAGTAGATTTATAGAAAAATCTATGTTAGGTTGAGTACAATTTGTAAGATAGGTTAATGCTCTAATTACACTAAGATATGATATTTCAGGATCAAGAATCTTTTTTCTATTTTCAAGTGGATGAAATGAATCTTTTTTTGACATCAAGCGATCAAATAACCATAAGTGATGTCAATGTATGTGCTTATTAATATAAAAATGTTTTAACTCTTTTTCTGTATATGAATATTGATAAATAAATAATCATTCTGGGAAATTTCAATTTGTAACTAAGATAAAATTTGGTTTTTCTCGAGTTTTTCATCTCAAATTCATTTTTCAAATAAACTACAGTTCTGTCGAGTTCTTCAGGAGCTCCAATGAAATTTAAATCACCAACATAAAATGCCTAATTGAAAATCCAATATTTGTTTATTTATGAAAACATATAGACATACATCATTATTTTTATAACTCACCTTCAACAAATATACATTTTATACCACATGCATATGGATTGTTTCAATCCATATAATGATCTTTGTAATTTAATTGAGAACGCAGTTCTCAGGCATGTCTCATTTGTTTCTAGCACTTTAAATCCTTCGAAGATTCTTATGTATATAGATAGGCCGTTACTATATTCATAAGGCGCATGTCGAGCCTTCGTGACATAGTCAAACTAAATAAGAATTTAATAGTGATGGTATCCACTATGGAGAATACATTTCTTCATAATCGATTTATGGTCTTTGTGAGAAACCTTGAACTACGAGTCGGACATTGTATCTTATAATTTCATTATTTTTCATTTCTGTTCCTTACAAAAACCCACGAGTATCCCTACAGGGTGGTGTTCAAACTATATGTCCAAATACTTTTATTTTCTCTAAGGAATTCATATCCGCCTGTATGACTTCTTTTCATTTTGGCAAATCATTTCTATGTTAACAATCTTTAACAGACCGTGATTTAGGATCCTCATTTTGCATAATTTCAAGAGTCACATTAAAGGCGAAAATATTGTCTATAACAATATTATTTCGTTCTCATAATTTATAAGATAATAAATAATTAATTGTAATCTCATTATTTTCGGACACTTGTGGTTCTACATGTATTTTCAACATTTGACTGATCATGCTTTTTTGTTATTACTTTTTCCAAAATTTTGGTTGATTTTTCTATTGTACTTTTCTCTTTCGAGATACAGATTCTTTAGCACCAACTTGTCGATCATGCTTCTAACTTATTTAAGATTTATTTGCTTTAACAAATTGTCCTACAATGATATCAATTTTTGTTGGAATATTTTCTGCTGGTATATATGATATTGTCTCTTTTCTTGTGTCAACAAATATATCAGGTAATTGATTTGCAATTCTTTGCACATGAATAGTTTTTTCAACCTCTTGTTCATATTGATTGCTACGGGATTGAAGTGAGATAAAATTGTTTCATTTCATGGAATTTTACCTTATTTTTAGGATGTATTTTTTCCTTCCCGATGTTGGGAAAGTTATTTCATCAAAATGACAATATGCAAAATGTGCAGTAAATAAGTCACCCGTTAAAGATTCAAGATAATTAATAATTGATAGTGCATTTGGGGGACCCATTTTGGTACATGCGGGGTGAAATTGAGACTTGGACAGCACAACCAAAAACCTGTAGGTGAAAAATATTATATTCATAACCAAATGTAAGTTGTAAAAGTGAATATTGATAATAAGTAGTTGGTCTTATAGGAACCAATGATGCATGACCCCAAATATAAGCTAAGAGGTTTGTTTTCAATGGTCTATCTATAAGTTGTAGACGCTTGATAAACGACTTCGCTAAATCATTTCATGCATTGACATGTACAACTGAATACTCAATAACAATCCCAATTGACATACAGTAATAATCGAATCTTGTGATCTAAATTCACCAGCATTATCGAGGCGAATTGTCTTAATTGGATAATCTAGAAATTGAACTCGTAATTTTATGACATGGGCAAGTAATCTAGCAAAAGTTACATTTCTAGTGAAAAGTAGGCACACATGTGACCATATAGTAGAAGAATCAATTAATACTATAAAATAATGAAATTGTTCACATGGTGGGTATATTGGCCTACATATATATTCATGAATTCTTTTTCAATAAAGTTGGAGATTCAATATTAACATTTATAGTTGAAAGTCTGATGACTAACATGCCTTGCAAACAAGTGTCACATGGATAATTAGTAAGTAAAATAATTTTCTGATTCATTAAAGGATGTTCTTGTGAGTTATTTATTATTTGACACATCGTTATTGTTCTTGGAATTCCAAATTGATCATGCCAAAGTAAAATTTTTTTTTGGTCTATGAACTTTGAGTTCTTGGTAATGTTTTATTTAATCATTTTTATAAATGTATAATATATGCCATATGAGAGTGTATGTAATTTTCCTGTTATTTGCTTCTAATAAGATACAAAAAAAGTTATGTAAAGATATTCACTATTATTTCTTGCATTATCTCAATGTGATATCCATTGAAACGAGTATCTTAAAAACATAGCAAATTTCTTTTGGATTTGTTTGAATAAAGTGTATCGTCAATGTATAATTTTGTATTATTTGGTAAGATAATATAAGCTCTTCCAGCGTTTTCAATGATATTCGATATTTCTGATATTGTATTAACATTATTTTATGTTAATGTTAAGTCCAAAAAATATTTTTTATCTTAAAAAATAATATGTGCAGTTACACTATCAACTAAAGAGGTATCTTGACAATTCATCATGATTCCATATATTAACAAAATAGATATTTTTTTTCTTTTAAAAATTGAATTTCCCTCATTCTCTTAAAAGAGTGAATGTGAGATTTACTATTCATTTTTGTCACATTGGTTTTCACATTGATCTGGTTTAAAACTGATTTGGTCGTTAGGTCTTTTTTTTTTTTTTTTTTGAGAAATGCTATGGGCCACTAGAATTATCCACATATAAAATATCTGTTTCTCTTAAAGTACTATTCAAATAATTAGTATAATATTGTATGAGCAATAGACAAAATATCTGGAAAGAGACTAAAGCATTTAACCATCCATTCCACATAGCCTTCTATTGTGAAAAAAGCAAGAAATTTCCCTTTCCTTTCTACCTAATTCCAGCTTCCTCTCTGAAAAAATAACAGCAGCGTTCTGTCATCGTTGGGTTTTTCCTTCAACCTAAGCCTAACTCTCTCTCTTGATCGTACGGAAGTAAAGTAAAGAATTTTCAGAAGTTATCTTGGGGTATGATTTTTCTTTTTTGTATATGTGAAATTTTAGCTGGGTTCTTCTTTGCTTACCTCGATGTAGCTAAGGAGTTTAAGTTTTTGCATGATTTTTGGTTTGTTGTGTTCAGTTTTTGTTCCATATTTGCTTTCTTGTAGATTTATTTCTTATTTTCTTCAGCTATATTTAATGTAAAATTTGTTAATTTTTTTTGTGTGTGTGTGTATAGCGAGGATTACAAGAGCTTGCTGTGGGTATATTTGGATTGTTTTTGATCTATCTGGGAGTGTTTACAGTTCCATTAGAGTTTGCATTTGTAGACCCATATGTAACGAAGAGAAGTGAACTCAGCTAAATTGGGGAAAAAGAAGAAGAGGAATCACAAAAACAGGGAGCAACACAGGCACTAGAGGAAAAAAAAAGCAACCATACAACTCAAAAAGGGTGGGAACACTGTTTGTTTTTGTCAACTCCTATTTTACGTTTTATCAAATTGCATTAGGGAAAACATGCTTTTGGCCGTTATATTACCTGGCGAGAAGAGGCAGAACAGTGTGAATTTTTTGTGTGTGATTTCCATTTTCTCTCTGTTCTTACCTTTTTCTTTTCTTCTTTTTCTTCTTCTTCTTCTTCTTCTTCTTCTTCTTCTTCTTCAAGTCTACTTTCTTAATTTCTCTTAATTTCTCACTGTAATCGACACTTTATTACATATTAATCCATTGGGTGTTGAGTTTTATTCAATTTCTGGTTTATTACTGTGTTTGATGTGTTCTAGGTTGAGAGTTGAATCAACCATAACACCATATACTTACTTAAGCTGTATAACTTCAAATGAGGTTCAACTGGAGGCAACTGACTTCATGTGTAAACTGACCCAAATGGACTTATTCGAGTTCAGTAGGCTTGGGTTTCTCAGTAAACTATTAGTTTCACTTCTAATTTAAGTGTATTATTTTTAGTCCATTTTAATAATTTTCACATTCACTCAAATTTTCTAAATTACATATGTTTTCCTTGTCATACTTGTACCTTTGAAATTCTTCATGCCACCGTTTGTTGGTCAATGTACTAGAAATGATCGAAATGAAAGATTTATTAAACGTCACTCTGCATTTCTCAATTTTCATCTTCATTATTTTTACTATTAGGCACAAAATTCATTTTCGTAGTTTCACGATCTTCGAAAACTCTGTAACACTGCCACTAGATCATTAAAGTTCTACTTTTTTTCCAACTTCATAATAACAACTCTTCTTAAAACTATCTTTTCTATAAGTCTGTACTTCCTTTACTTTCATCTAGCTCGCTTGCTTAAGTTTTCGTTTGATTTTTGCTTTTAATGCTTTCATAAGGATTAGAGGAAGTTGTTGTGGATATATTTGAAGATTACTTAGTTAATTTGGAAATGTTAACAGTTCTCTTCTTGTGTGTATTTCTATACTCGTATACTGATTTCAACTGCATAACTTGAAATGAGGTCTAGCTGAGCCTAAACTCAGTTTATGTGTGAAATGACTCAGACCGACCGATTTAGGTTCTGCAGGGTTGGTTTTCCGATTAATTATTGCTTTCACTTGTAGTTTAAGTATATTCATTTTAGTTCATCCTAACAATGTTCATATTTCTTCAAATTTCCAAAATCACATATGTTTTCACTTTCAGACTTGCAGCTTTTAACCATTGTATATCACCATTTGTTGGTTAATGTAGTAGAATGATAGAAATGAAATGCTTATTAAATGTCACTTTGCATTTTTGCATTTACAAACTTATATGAATACGAAGTTTATCTGTTCATAAAAGCATTCTGTGATCTTGTAAATTTATGCATTACTTTTGATTCTGAACCAAGTGCTTCGGTTTTTAAACTTCTTTTGTTGGGTATTTGTTTATCTACATACATCAATATCAGAAAGTACTTGGTGATCTTTAGAGATGTTGACACTTTTTTTTGCTACATGATAAAATTGGAAGATTTAAGGAACTAGAGTTTTTTAGAAAATTCAACGTGAACTTTTGTTCATTTGGTTTAGTCTGTATATTTGGATAACAATAGCCTCTATATACGTGAAATTGAAAATTTTGATGGAAGAATAGACTAATTTCAATTATTGCTTTTCTGATTCATGCATGGCCAAAATTTTCATTTCTCGATTATATTCCAGCCTCTCCAACAATGTTGTCAACTAAATTTGATGATTGTTGGTTAATTGCAGATGGAATTGCTAAAATTTTTCCATCCTTGTTTCAACAACGATCAGCAATGTTGGTACCAAGTCTTTGAGGTAATACCCTATTAGTTCAAGCCTTCAAGATTGGCGTGGTTTTCCTGTTGCACAAGCTTCAGGAAGACACAACGTTATTTCTAGAATTTTTTCTTAGTATCTCCCAGTTTTACCATTTTATTTACAGTTTGCAAGTATTTCACACAAAACAGCAGTAATGAGCCGGTTGATATAAGGGAGAATAGGCATGGGCTCAAGGTTAGAAAGTTAAGGCCTAATAGGAAATATTGTAAGTAGGCTAACCAACCGAAAGAGCCATCTAGGTCTTGGGTTGGGCCAAGAGCAACACTAACATAATTAGGCTGCTTCAAATGGATCAAGTGGATTATGTGATTGGTTTACCAATTGTGATCTCGATATACATTCAGTCATTTGGACGATGTCAACTGAAACAAACTATACTTTCATCATCGCCCAGAGGTCGTTTGACAACAATTTGCCTAACAAACCTCCACGTTGGTGTCAAAGGACCTGCAAAGAAAATTAATACGTATTAGTAATAATCCAGAATGGGAGGACTAATAAAATTGGAAATTATTTACCTCTACCGATATTTAGAAAATCTTTTTGCAACTTCTAAACTTCACCAACGGTAACACTTTAGTACCCATGTCTGAGGGATTATATTGTGTGTGTATTTTTTCAAGTATTACAACTTCTTGTAACACTATCTCTAATGAAATGTAATCTAACATCAATATGTTTAGTACATTCGTGAAAAATGAGATTATTGCATAAGTGTATAGATGATTGATTATCAGAATATACTACCACATAATCATTTAAAACGTAAAGTTCATGTAGAAGGCCTATAAGCTATAGAGCTTCCTTAATAGCTTCAGTAATAGCAATGTATTCAGATTCTATCGTGGATAGTGCAACTATGTGTTGTAACTGTGATTTCCAACTAACACAGGAGTTAGACAAAGTAAACACATAAGAAGAAGTGGATTTCCTATTATCCTTATCCCCAACATAGTCAGCATCAACAAAACCCTTCAGTTTAAGACCCTCATTATTGACATCAAACTTTAGACCTACATTACAAGTTCCTTTTAAGTACCTCAACAACCATTTCAAAGCTTCCCAGTGCTTAGGACCAGGGTTAGACATGTATCTATTAAGAGTCTAGTGCAAACCATCAAATACATAACAGAACCAATCACATTGGAGTATGGAATTCTACTCATATATTCTATTTCTTTTTCATTACATGGAGCATGATCTTTAGATAATACAAAATGATTAGCTAAAGGTAATGTAACAGGTTTGCAATCACGCATGCCAAATTTCTTTAACACTTTGGAAACATATGAGAACTGATGTAAAAAAAAGATAGAATTTGACCTGTCTCTTTCAATTTCCACACCTAGAATTATTTTAGCCTTTCTTAGGTCTTTCATGTCAAACTCACCATTCAAACTTGTTTTTATGTGACTTATCCATTTAGATGATGAATCAGCTTAGAGCATATTATCCACATATAGCAATAAGAACATATAGTCATTATTAACATGGTTATGTTAGAAGTAATGATCAAACTTACTACGATGAAACCCTATGGATAGTACAAAGAATCAAATCTTTTATACCACTGTCTAGTAGATTGTTTTAGACCATATAAAGATCTTTTCAAGAAGTACACATAATCATGTTTTAATTTGTCTTTAAAACTTCTTGATTGATTCATAAAGATTTGTTCAACAAGTTCACCATGTAAAAAAGTAATTTTTACATCAAGTTGTTCAAGTTCCAAGTCAAAATGTGCAACCAATGAAAGTATGACCCTAATANTAAGAACATATAGTCATTATTAACATGGTTATGTTAGAAGTAATGATCAAACTTACTACGATGAAACCCTATGGATAGTACAAAGAATCAAATCTTTTATACCACTGTCTAGTAGATTGTTTTAGACCATATAAAGATCTTTTCAAGAAGTACACATAATCATGTTTTAATTTGTCTTTAAAACTTCTTGATTGATTCATAAAGATTTGTTCATCAAGTTCACCATGTAAAAAAGTAATTTTTACATCAAGTTGTTCAAGTTCCAAGTCAAAATGTGCAACCAATGCAAGTATGACCCTAATATTAGAATACTTAACAACAGGTGAAAAAATCTCATTATAATCGACCCCCTCTTTCTGAGTGTACCCCTTGGACACTAACTTAGCTTTAAACCTTAAGGGTTCAGATACGCTAGTACCCTCCTTAACCTTAAATACCCACTTACAGTCAATAGTAGATTTATTCTTAGGTTTATGTACTAGCTCCCAAGTTTGATTCTTTTCTAAAGAACTTATCTCGTCTTTTATTACTTTAAACCACTCTTCATATTGTTCACTTTTCATCACCCCCTCAAAAGTCTTTGGCTCCCTATCAGCTAACTCATCATAACTCGCATGAGCAAAAGCTAGCTCAGATTCATAACCAAATCTTATGGGTGCTCTAGATTGTCTCATCTCTCTATCCCTAGCTAAGTTATAATCAGCTATAAGATTCTCTTCTTTAGGGTGTTATTCTATTACTACTTCATTTCTATTCTCCATATCAGGTGGTTGTTCCTGAGTCTCTACTTTACTCTGTGTAACAGGGATGGATGTGCTAAATTTTTCCAACTCCAACTTCAACTGATTACTCTCTTCACATTGTTTTTCCTCACTTACGGGTTCAGATTCAGTTTTAAGACATGGCATTATGCTCTCATTGAATGTAACATCTCTACTCACAATGATCTTAACCCCATTTTGTCTTCTATCCCACAACCTGTATCCCTTAACACCCTCAGGGTAACCTAGAAAAACACATTTTCTAGCTATAGATTCAAGATTTCGCTCACTCTGATGAGAAAATGTATTGCAACCAAAAGTTCTAAGCATAGAATAATTACATCGTTTACTAGACCATTTTTCATGTGGAGTATCACCATTCATTGAAGCAGATGTAGTCAAATTAATCAAATAACAAACAGTCATAACAGGTTCGCCTAAAAAAGACTCTGGGACTCCAGAATTTAACATTATGCAGTGCACTTTATCAAGTATGGTTCTATTCATCCTTTTCGCTACCCCATTTTGTTGGGGAGTGTAAGTAACTGTTTTATATCTTGTTATTCCATTTCCTTGAACATATTGTCAAATTCAGGGTTGCAAAACTCTAGACCAAAAACTTGATCTTCTTAATAGTTTGGTTTTCAACTTGTCTTTTCCAATAATTAAAGTTATGAAAAGTGTTAGATTTATCCTTTAAAAGATAAACTCATACTTTTCTAGTCTAGTCATCAATAATAGACAAGAAATACCTATTCCCACCCGAGGTGGGACTGCTAGATGGACCCCATAGGTCCGAAATGCACATATTCAAGCATGCCTTTAGTTTTATGAACACTCATGGAGAAAGTAGTTTTATAATGTTTGCTAAGCACATAATGGTTACAGAAAGATAAATCAGACACAGTCATTTCCAAAAGCACATTTTTTATTAAGAAGCTTAATCCCCTTAATACCTACAGGTGCAAGACTATTGTGCCATTTTTGTGTGTGATCAGCCTTAGCGGAAGAGATAGAGGAGTTTAAACCTCTCATCACTTCGCCAGTAGTTATGTAAATATTATTTTTCCTAATTCTCTTAATAGAGACAAGTGCACCCTTAATCAATTTCAAAATTCCATTTCCAATTTTACCGGTGAAATCAGCTTTCTCAAGTCTTCCTACTAAAAATAAATTTCTAGACAATTCAGGGATATATCTAACATCTTTCAACGTATGCACAAAGCCAGTATCAAACTTTAATGTAATATCACCAATGCCAATGACATTATAAGCAGAATTGTCACAGAAAACAACATGTCCATCATTTGATCCATGTAAATTTTCAAATCAATCATTTTGTGATGTCATGTGAAAAGATGTACCATAATCAAGCATCCATTCATGTAAACGAGAGTTGAGTTAAATTCAATTCAACAGGATAATCAACAGGACTTGTAATCATATAGGCCTCACCATCACAATTATCAGAAATAAAAAACACATTAACCTCATCTCTATCTCGTCCCTTTTGCTTATTCTTCTCTTTATAGCAATTCTTAATAAAATGCTTCGTGTTTCTACACCCATAGCATTTCTTAACCTTGGTCCTAGATTGGGATCTAGGCCTACCCTTGCTCTTCATTCTACTTTCATTACTACTAGACTCCTCACTACTTTGGTAACCATCATGACTGTTTTGCCTAAATTGGGTTCTACCCCTCATCATGTGAATCTCACCACTTTTCCTACCATATTTTTTAGCTCTAATCTCCATCTCCATCTCCATCTCCATCTCCATCTCCTTACTTCTAAGGGAGTCAACGACAATTTTGGGCGTCAAAGTGTCTCTACCATACTTAATAACATTTTTTACTTCCCTATAAGTATCAAGTATAACATTCAGCAAAATAATAGCCTTATAAGTTTCAGACACTAACTTTATACAGTTAACAATATCGTGAACAAATTTGTTAAACACGTCTAAATTGTCATTAAGATCTTTTGAAGAATCCATTTTGAAACTGAAAAAATGCTCAAGTAAGTTGTTTGGAGTAGATTTGAGCAAATACATGTCTTTCAATTTTTTCCAAAACTCTTTAGTAATGGAGGTAGAATGAAGAGCAAGGGTAGGCCTAGATCCCAATCTAGGACCAACTTTTCTCAAAAACTGCGTTAGCCAAGTGTAAAATAATTGAGGTATAAGCAAGCTCACCAACTTCTTCTTTTCGTTCTTTTGAAAAATCAGCGGGAAAGTTGGCATCAATGGCTTTTGAAGCCTTTTGTTGAACCAAAACACCTCTTATTTTTTGTTGCCAAATAGAAAAATCACATTTTCCATTAAAAGTTCCCAAATCAAAATTGTGTGTTGTCATTTTTAAACAATAAAAAATAAAATGTCACAATTAAGCCACACAAAGTAGACCTAGGTTCGCAAGTATACACCATTTTAGATTCCTAGGGTTTTGTAAGATTCACAATCTTAGATCAAGAGGATTTTCAAATGGGTAAGGTCTAGGTATTCTAATAACTTAACAGTACAATAAAAGATGTCACCTAAAATAGTTTCACTCACGATATATCACAAAAGATAATATGCTGCAAATTTATCAAATGAACAAATTTCAAACACGTAGTAACGAAGAGCAAATAATTCCTAAATTCTAGCACAAACAATGGTTATTCTACACTGTAACCCCAATCCTATTGTTACCCCACATGATGACGCCCTAGTGCTGAAATTTAAACAAGATTAGCCAATTTACCAGAGCGGACATGTCTGAGTCCGTAAATTTCGAGAGATGCGGATTTACTGCTTTAGGGTCATAATTTATGGCCTAAAATAATTCAGTAAATGTTTTGCAGTTTCGACAGTTGAACCAGCAAGGGCAGAATCATCCAATTTTCTCTGTGAAGCCTGAAACACTAAAACAATAATATCAGTACGTTCAAAAAATTAAAATAAACAAATTGCCTGAAGGGAGCTCGCTGGAATCAGCCTCTACGCGTCGTCATCGGAGATTCACACGCCACTGTTGGAACCCATACGCATCACCCGTAGGTGCGCCTCAGCCTGCAGAGTATGGGTGTGGTCTCAGATTTTTCGGCAGGTGAATAGTTTGATCAGAATTGAAGAAAATAGTTTCGGATTTTGAGTGAACTCGCGAGCTTGCCTTCCTCTCCGTCGAATTTTATTGGGATTCACACAAACCCAGTGCTCTGATACTAGATGTAGAGGAAAGTATTCCAAATTTCCACCAAGATCGGGCTTATTATTGGATCGAATCAACACCATAATCTATAAACCCAAACATAAACCAAACACCACCTACTACGATTGCTCTTGCAAACTGCCCACAAAGGAACTTGGATGAAGAATACTCTAGTCACCGGAGTCAGCCACACAGGCCGGCGAAGGGAGAAAAATAGTAGCACAAAACCACAGTGAAGGCAGGAAGCACACATCCAATAACCGCCGCTTTTTCTCTCAAAACAAAGGCTATGAGTATTTCACACAAAATAGTAATGAGCTGGTTGATATAAGGGAGGAATAAGCATGGGCTTTAGATTAGAAAGTCAAGGCCCAATAGGAAATATTGTAAGTGGGCTAACCAACCGAAAGAGCCATCCATCTTATAAAGGATTTTATTCAATTTCAGAAGCTTTAAAAGAATGTAGAAAATTTTTAGGAATAAACTATTTTGTTGCACC